>JAVJHY011299105.1:0-14240 GCA_035593235.1 Phascolosoma agassizii | reverse complement strand
CGCTAAAAACTACCGGCAGTGGTTGTCGGGAGGTGCAGCATGAACGGTCGAGCAGGGTTGCTGGCACTGCTATTGCTGGTGCAAGTTCTCATTATCGGCGCTATCTGGCTCAGTCGTGACAAGGCGGCAGACGTAGCACAGACGCTGTTGCCTTTTTCGGCAGCGGACATTACTCGCATTGAGATTAATGAACCCGCGGCTCAGGTTAGCGCGGTTGTGGATACCGATGCCGCAGCAGACGCAGGCGGTGCCACAGCAACGCTGCTGCGTAGCGAGTCGGGTTGGAGCATGAACGATATGCCGGTTGCGCAGAGTAAGGTGGCTGCGTTGCTAGATAAGTTGTCGTCCATTAATAGCCCCTGGCCGGTGGCCACATCGGCGCAGGCGCAAGAGCGTTTTAGCGTGACAGACGAACAATTCCACAAGCAAGTGCGACTATTTGCTGGCCAATCGGAGGTTGCTGTGTTGCTCCTGGGTACATCGCCCGGATTTAAGCGTATTCACGCGCGTCGTCCGGGGGAAGATGCTGTTTTCAGTATTGCCCTGACCAGCCTGGACCTGCCGGTCAAACTAGACGACTGGCTCGACAACGGTTTGTTGGCTGCAGAGATGCAGGTCAACTCGATCAGCCGGATTGGCCACTGGCAGGCAGCACTGCAGGAAGAGTTGCACGATCCTGCAGGGGCGCCCAATTGGTCGCTCACTGCACAGGGCACGGGTCCTGCACCCGCAATACCAGCTGACCCAGCCGTCATCAGCGCGTTAATCGATCGCTTTGCCCAGTTGCAAGTCATCGGTATGGCCACGCCGGAGAGCACCGCGGGAGAGCCGACGGATACGTTTGAATTGCGAGATGCTACTGGCCAGCTGGTGCGTTATCAGCTGCATGAGAACACCGAGCAAGATCGTTTCAGCATGGTCCGCGAAGGGGTGAGTGGCGGCTTTGAGGTCGCAGGCTACATCGCCGAACAAATGCGTAAGACGCTCGCGGATCTGGTCAATGCGCCCAAGGCAGAAAGTGCAACAGCGCAACCCGACGTAGCGGATGAGTAAGTGGCTGATTGCCACGCTCATCGTGTGGCTTTCGGGTTGCGCCAATGTTGGTCCAGCAGGGCCATACGGCGCGCGCTGGCACACCGACGCACCCCTGGCACAGCGTTTGCGGGAGGCGGCACGTGATGCGGCTGTGCAACCGGGTACCTGGCTGCCGCTAGCGGGTGCTGCAGTGTTGTCCATTGGTTCGCTAGACGAAGACCTGGCGGATTGGGCGGTACGAGAAACCCCGCTGTTCGGTAGCAAAGCCGGCCAGCGCAGCGATGCTCTGCGTAGCTTTACAACTGCGAGCTACTTTGTAACCGCGTTGCTAGCACCCGCAGAGCGGATGCCAGACCGCCTGGGAGGCATTGCGGTGGGCGTGGCCAGCATGATGGTAGAGGGCGGCGTCAGTGAGGCGATGAAATCTCTGAGCAGTCGCGAGCGCCCTAACGGCCGTGGTGATCGTAGCTTCCCCTCAGGACATGCGTCCAAGGCGTCGTCCCGCAGCGTGCTCACCCTACGTAACCTGCGGCACTACCAACTGGCTCAGTGGCAACGCCGGGCTTTGCAGTTTGGCTATCTTGGGGTCGCCGGTGCCACCGGCTGGGCTCGTGTAGAGGCAGAAAAGCACTACCCGACCGATGTGCTAGTGGGGTTCGCACTCGGTCAGTTCCTGTCGAACTTTGCCGTCAATCTGTTCATGCGTAATGGGCCGGATGGCCTCGGCTTTGGCGTTGCGCCCACACCGGGTGGTGCGCTGCTGACTCTGTCGCTGCCACTGCCTTAGCGATAAACGCGAACTGCTGTGGGCACAAGGTGCCCGTGGCCACTAAGTGTCTCTGGCAACGCAAACCCGGTTGCGGCCGTTTTCCTTGGCTTCGTAGAGTGCAGTGTCGGCCTTTTTCAAAATGGTCTCGAGGTTTCTGCTGCTGCGCGTAATGGTAGCAACGCCGACGCTGGCCGTTACCTGCAGCTTTTTGCCGCTGCTAGTCCTGGTGCTGGCCTCTTCTATCGCGCTGCGTAAGCGTTGCGCCAGATGCAGTGCGCCTTCCTGCTTGGTTTCCGGTAACAATATGGCGAACTCTTCGCCGCCTAACCGTGCTGGTACATCGGTCAAACGCTTGAGCTGGGTGACAACATCGGCCACCTTTTGCAGCACCTTGTCGCCGGTCTCGTGACCGTAGGTATCATTAACTTTCTTAAAGTGATCGAGGTCGAATACGAGGACCGATAGCGTGCTGCCGTGGCGTCGAACCCGCTCCAGCTCTTCATGCAAGCGGTCCATAAACACCCAACGGTTGTATAGCTTGGTGAGCGCATCGGTATGCGCCATTGTTTCGAGCTCGTTCTTCATGCGACGCAGTTCGCGTTCGTTCTCGCGCCGGAGCGTGACATCGCGAAACACCAGTACGGTTTCTGACAACGGGTTGCTGGCATCAATGACGCTGGAACTGACCTCAAAAGCGCGGTCTTTGAGCGTTATTTCCACGCTCGCTTTCTGACGCTCATTGAGACTCGTCAAAGGCATTGTGGTAACCAGGCTATTGATATTGTGTTGCCCGACGGTGGATCGGTCCAACGACAGTACGCGCAGGGCGCGAATGTTGGCATCGATGATCTGGCCATCGGGCCTGAATACGACAACGCCGTCCGTCAGGTTTTCGACCACCTGATCCCGCAACACCCGAAGGTGATCCAGCAGCCCATACCGCAGCACGCCCTCTTTGAGAATCAGCGAGGCGGCGGCGAAGCCGATGGTAGACAGGTCGAACCAGGGATAGGGATTTAATGAGGAGATAGAGAAGGCGTTCGCCAGTCCCACCAGGATTGGCGCTGCAATAACAGAGACGATTGGCGTTGCTGACTCACTGGATTGGCTCAGCGAAAAAGTAAGGATCGTTGTGGACACTAGAATCAGCAAGTAGCTGTATGCGGCGTGCACTCTGAACCAGCCGCCATACTCCACCACCATTCCAATGTAACCGCCGGTGTTGATGAGTGACTGATCAGACCAGACCCAGCCGTGATATTGGTTGGTGATCATGAGCACGACAGTGATCAACGGCAGGATGCTGGCCACGTTCAGCACGATTCGATTCGGGCGCATGCGCTGTTGACTATACGATAGCGCAAAGGCAAACCAGGCCACCGGAATGACGGTGATAGCCACGCTGCGCACGTTCGCCAGAAGCAACTTGGCGTTCAGATTGGTGAGTATGGATTCTGCAAACTCCGCAACCGACCAGACCAGCACGGCCGCCATCAGCAGCTGCAAGGCGTGAACACCTGGTACGTTTTCTTTTTCGCGCAGGTGCATGTACGCACTGGTAAGCACCAGCGCCGACAGCAACGGTGGGATGGACCACAGCGATAGTTGCAACATCAGGGCTGCGGGTCCGAGTTCTGCGCTGGCAAGGCCGATCCATTGGCTTAAGAATTGACAGCTACCCTATGCCAACAGGCTGAGCGCATACAGGCAGCGGCGGTGAAACAGTGCGTTGGTTCACAGTTGAACTGCGAACCCGTTACGCATGGGCTAGCATGAGGCCTGTGCTACAGCGCGAGACTAATACCCATGTCCGGATCCACTGATGTCACGAATGCTGGACCCAACGCAGAGTCCGGAGCGGCCACGGGTGCCGCTACCTCTGCTCTGACTGCTGCGCTTAAGCAATTGCTCAGGCAAGCGGGCATCACCTACGCGGATGCTGCCCGAGCGCTCGAGCTGTCGGAAGCTAGCGTTAAGCGGTTGTTTTCGGAAGAGAGTTTCACCGTTCGGCGTATGGAAACGCTGTGCCAGTTAGCTGGCGCGGAGCTGGCTGACCTGGTACGGCAGTCCGAAGATAACCGGGAGCGGCTCACCGAACTCACGTCGGAACAGGAACAGGAACTTGCCGCAGATATGGATTGCCTGGTGGTAGCGATTTGCGTGCTCAATCGCTACCGCTTCGAAGACTTGCTGCAGGAGTATGATTTTGGTGAACCCGAGCTACAGCGTCTGTTTGTGCGTTTGGATCGGCTCGGCGTGATCGAGCTGTTGCCTGGCAACCGCTATCGTTTGCAAGTGGCGCGGGGCTTTCGTTGGCGCGCTGGCGGTCCCATCGAGCAGCTGCTGGTCAAGAGCATACTGAGCAGTTTTCTGGATCGTTCGCTGTTGCGGCAGCAGGACCACTTTCGGTTTTCCTGGGGCACACTCACGCCGGAGTCTGTGGCCAGTTTTCGAACCCGGCTCAACCAGCTGGCTGACGAATTTAATCTAACCGCCGATCAAGATGCCCGGCGTCCGCTGGCGCAACGCTCCGGTAGCGGTATGATGTTGGCGCTGCGCACGGACTGGGTCCCAACGGAGCTGCGTCAGAGGCGTCGCCAGAGTGGTTAGTCGGACCTCGATGAACGCTGCGGCGCTTTGGCTAATCGGACAATCATGAGTTCAGGGGTGATTCAGCGGCGCCGCACTATAGTCGCAAGGGTAACATTCGAGTTTTCAGATCATGGTAGCCAGTACGTGAGCGCTTTTAACACCAATGCGTGGACACATCCTTGTCAAGCAGTGCGGATTCGCCGCGTGCCAATGTGGTTGCTCGCCGTAACCTGGTGCTTGGCAGGTATTTGTAGTTGGGCCTTCGCGGCCGAGGCGCAATTGGCGGTGCCGGTTGTACAGAACACATCAGTACAGAACACACCGGCTCAGATTTCGTATCAACTGTTCAGTTACTCCGCCAGCCTCGCCGGTGCCAGTGCTGGGAGCGCCAGCATTGCGGTGCTGCGCGACGGTGCGGGATATCGCATTGTTGGCCAGGCTAAGGCAGAGGGACTGTTGGATGCGCTGAGTCCCTGGCGCAGTCAGTTCCACGCCAGCGGTCGTTGGGCGCAAGACCAACCGTATCCTCAGCACTTTCAATATGTGGAGCAGGGGCGCGATAAACGGCGCCTGGTCCGGGTTCGCAACGGGGAACTCACCGTCAGTAAAAACGGCAAGCAGCGACCAACGCGCAGTGCGTTGCCGGGCCTGGATGTTCTGGCAGCGTTGTTTGCATCTGGGCAGTGCAAGGCTGATATCGATTTGCACACAGGGCGGCACGCTTATCGATTGAAGGCGGTCTCTGACATGGAACAGGATTGCCGTTATCAGGTCACAGACGATGATGGTGACTCCTTTGCGACCCGTATCCTCTTCGCCCAATACGACGGCTATCGGGTGCCTAGGCGCATCGAGATCAGCGGCCCGCTGGCTGGCGTGTTGACCTTGCAGGACTCAAAGCAAATCAGTGGTCAGTGTGCGGGCGATGCAGCGGGCCCGTTGGAATACCTGTGCGGAGAAGCAGCTGAGACTTAGCCGACCTTAGAGTTGCCACCGGAGCTGCGCTTAGCTGCGACTGTTCTCTTGGCCTTGCTGCGCGAGCTACGTTTGTTTGTTTTATTAGGGCTCGCTTTGCGAGGCTTTGCAGTGGCCGTTTGTTTGTCGGAGCTTTCGGCACCCTGTTCCGGACTGAGGTTGGTCTTCCAGGTGGGTAAGGAATCCGGCACGATGAGCGTAATCTCGGTCAGCTCGGCAAAGGGTAGCTCGGTTTGCTGTTCTACCAATTCGGACGGATCTTGTGGCGGCGGTTGTTGCTCGCTGATGGTGCCCGTTGAGCGGTCCTGCCAGTACCGCACTTGGTTTTCCAGCAGATCGATTCTTGCACTGAGCAGCTCGAATATCTCTCGATAGCCTTTGTGGGCTAGGTCGCCGCTCAGGCCTATGTCGATCGTGTTCTCAAGCAACATTCTCTGAATGGCGGGCAATTCGTCACCGGCCTCGGTAAAGATTGCTGACAGCCCCGCTGCCAGTTCCCGCTTGAGCGTGCGATCGGTGACGTTGCCACTTTCCATGCGTTTGTGCAGGGTATCCAGCTTGTCTTTCCAGTTGGCGATTTCTGCGCGAAGGTCGTCTGCGTTTTGTTCTTGTGCTGCCAGCTCTCGTTTGCACTCGATGGCTTCGTCCCAGCGGCCGCGCAGCTCCGTGTTCAGTCGTTCATAGGTTGCGCGACGAACTTTTAGATCGGCGCGGAGCATAGCGATTTCGTTGTCCGCGGCGCGGATGCGTACTTCGAGGTCGGTAATGCCAAAGGCGAAATGGTCCGCTTTGGCGTCGAGAGCGCGAATGCGGTCGCAGGCCCGGGTCAGTTCTTCTGAACGTTGGGTTCTGCGCAGATCACCCCAAAAGGCGCCAACAATTACGCCGGCCAGCAGCGCAACTGCAGACCACAACAGCGTGATCGAAGCCATTCATTCCCCCGTGCGTTAGTGCGAAATTCTTATTCGGCCAGACTAGCATGGGGTCGGGGAGTGACCGGTAAGCCTAATGTAAGGTGATGTTCGATTCGCCACGGAATCTACGGGTGCTGGGCGCTTATGTAAGCATTGGCGCTCAGACGGGTCTGTAGAATGGCTGATCACCGGCAACCGTGGTTCGATGGAGCAGGCGCTTGTGACCATCGTAACCACCTTGCGCGCAGTGGGTAACGCTGCGATTGTCCCACATTGTCAGCATATCGGGCTGCCAGCGGTGCCGATAGCAAAAGCGTTGCTGTTCGGCATGTGTCAGCAGCTCACCCAGGAGCTGCTCAGCCTCCTTGGGCTCGGGGCCCTCCAGGCGGATGGTATAGACGCGATTGATCCACAAAGCAGTGCGCCCGGACTCCGGGTGCGTGCGTAGCACCGGGTGCGACTGGGTTGCATAGGCGCTGTCACTGGGAAGAATCTGCATGGACCGCAGTGGGCCACCGCCTGCTGTAAAGCCAGCGCGGCTGTACGATCGCCGGGCGCTGTGTATGGCGGTCACTGCCTGCAGCGATTCTTGCAGCGATGCTGGCAACGCCTCGAACGCCTGGAACCCATCTGCATAGAGTGTGTCGCCACCGACCGGGGGAATGATCTTGCTGTGCAGAATGGTCGCTGCGGGAGGCTCTCGCCGAAACGACCAGTCTGAATGCCAGGCACTGCCAAATGGTGACGCCTGTTCGTCGGCTTCGCGTTTGACTTCGACAATGTGCGGTGCTTCGCTCATGCCAGCCAGGTAAGGCTCTGCCCCCCAGTCGCCCAGTGCCAGCGTGAAAGCCGACAGCGCTGCAAAGCTCAGTGGCTGATTCGGAAAGTACAGCACTTGAAACTTCAGCCAGGCGCTGCGAATTTGTGCAACCAGTTCGGCTCTGGACGATGAGTCTTCAAGGTTTATGAGGTCGATGCCCTCGACCCGGGCGCCGAAGTCATTGGCATGGGGAGCTATGGACAGGGCCACATCAAGGTGCCATGTACTGGTAAAACAGAAACCCGAGCAGTGCGGCTACTGCTGCACCGACGCTGAAGATGATGAGAAACATACGCTGGTCGCGATCGGTGGCACTCGGTTGTCGAGCGCTATAGCGCCCCCGGGTTACCAGGTAAACTAGTGAAACGATGATCAGCAACGGAACCAGATATTGGATCAGGTAGCGCATAACAGCCTCCGACACGGTCTGCGATAGTATGCCTGAATTGCAAACCCACTGGCTCGCGGCGCTGGCCTTTGCTGCTTACTTGGCCATGCTGATCTGGAATGCCCAAGTCGGCCGGCGCGAGAGCAAAGCGTTGGCCGACTACTTTGTTGGTGGGCGGCGCATGAGCGGCCTGGTACTGGGGGTGTCGTTTTTTGCCACCTTCGCCAGTACCAACAGTTACATCGGCAATGCGGGGAAAAGCTATGCTTACGGCGCTCCCTGGCTAACACTGGCGGGGCTGATGGTGTTGTTCACGTTCCTATCGTGGCGTTTTGTAGCACCCCGCATGCGTCGCTTTACTGCGGCCACTGGTGCATTGACGGTGCCGGAATACCTTATTCACCGGTTTCCATCGCCCCATGGCAGGTTGCGCACCGCTTCGGCGCTAATCATCGTGGTGTCCAGCCTCTTGTACCTGCTGGCGGTATTTAAGGGTGCAGGTCATTTGTTTCAGCTCTTTTTCGACATCTCCTACGAATTGGCGATCGGTCTGGTGTTACTCATTGTGGTGCTATACACGTCGGCTGGCGGTTTTTACTCTGTGGTGCGCACGGATGTGGTTCAGGGCCTGATGATGGTGTTGGGTTCCATAGCCATTTTCTGGTGCGTTACTGATGCCGCTGGCGGCGTCGGTGCCCTGACCACACTCAAGGCGCAACCAGACAAAGCGTATTTATTTACGGCCGATGCAGGTACGCCATTTATCATCCTGCTAGGTGTTTCGTTGGCGGGCTCATTAAAGCTGTTCGTAGACCCACGGCAAGTCTCTCGCTTCTATGCGTTGCGCGACGAGCGCAGCGTTCGCCAGGGCATGTGGGTCGCGTTGCTGGGAATTTTGATTATTCAGTTTTGTCTGTTTCCCGTTGGCTTGTATGCACACGCGTTGCTAGACAATGTGACCGACACAGACCTGGTGGTTCCCACGTTGCTGAGCGATCCTGGGGTATTCCCGCTGTGGATGAGCGACTTGCTATTGGTGGCCATTTTGGCTGCGGCCATGTCTTCACTCGACAGCGTGTTGCTGGTAGCAGCGTCTACTTTCTTCAAAGATTTGCTGGCACCTTATAGCGGGCCGGCCATGCAGGAGCGTGGCATTACCGTGACTCGAATCTGTGTAGTTGGATTTGCGTTGCTGGCAGCGCTGCTGGCGCTGCGACCGCCGTCCGGTATCGTGGAGATCACGACTTTTTCTGGCAGCCTGTATGCAGTCTGTTTTCTACCGCCGGTTTTACTGGGACTGTACTGGCGTCGTGGCGATGCGCGGGCAGTGGTCAGCGCCATGGCTTGCGGGGTTGCTGTGCTCCTGGGCTGGCTGGCGCTGGGTTGGCAGGAATGGTTGCACGAAGTGTTTCCCGCGCTGGCCACCAGCATCACGATCTATTGTCTTTTGGCTTGGTGGGGCCGTACTGAACCGCCACGCGCATTTGCTGCGCTATCGCCGTGAGCAGCCCACTACTGGTGCCAGACATCGCTTCTGCGCCAGGGCGCTTGGCGGAATTTCTGAGCGCCAATCAGCCGGTGCTGGCACTCAGCGGTGCGGGTATCAGCACGGCATCGGGCATCGGCGATTATCGAGACCGCCAAGGCGTATACAAGCGGCCGCCGCCAGCAACGATTCAGCAGTTTCTGGCGAGCCCGGAAGCCCGCCAGCGCTATTGGGCTAGAAGTCTCCACGGTTGGCCCGCCTTCAGCCAGGCGCAGCCGAATGCCGGCCATCGGGCGCTGGCGCAACTGGCTCACCAAGGCCTGGTGGGCGCCCTCATTACGCAGAATGTGGACGGGCTGCATCAGCGAGCAGGGCATCAGAGGGTGCTTGAGTTGCACGGCAACCTGCACCGGGTCGTTTGCTTAAGTTGTGGCGCAGCCAATTCGCGGGCAGCGCTGCAAACTCGGCTCGAGCAGGCCAACCAGCACTTGCTGGGGCAATCTGCGCGCCTGGCACCTGATGGCGATGCGGATCTGAGTCAGCACGCCATCGGCAATGTGGTGGTTCCTGAATGTGATCACTGTGGCGGTGTGTTAAAACCCGATGTGGTGTTTTTCGGCGACTCTGTGCCGCAAGCCATGGTCTCCGCCTGTTACCAACAGGTGCGCCAGTGCAAGGCACTGTTGATTCTCGGGTCCTCGGTGATGATCCATTCCAGCTTTCGATTTTGCCGTCGGGCCAGACAGGCGGGCCTGCCGCTGGCGGCGGTGAATGTGGGCCGCACGCGAGCCGATAAATGGCTCACGCTAAAAATTGAGCAACCCTGCGAGCGCGTGTTGCCGGGGCTCACAGGGGGACAGACCCGCTGAGGCTGACGCGGTGGAACCATCCACGCTGCGGTGCATCCAATGCACTGTGGGCGGCCTGTATCTATGGCTCAGCTGCAATGTGTAGAATCAGCCGCGAAGGCCTGTTCAGACAACGGCATGGGGTGTGCAATGAATCGCAGAGTACTCAGGGTGATCGCCATTGGCTGCATACTGGCCACCAGCCCTGGCGGCGCAGACGTCAGCGCGCCCGGCGCTGGGCCTAATGCGCAGGCCACCAGCCAGGCTCAGGCCAGCCCTGTCGATTCTCAGCTCGACAAACAGGTTGCTGGCGCAGCAGACAATCAGGCGGCCACGCAAACGGCTCAAGCCGGGGACCGGGACCAGCCACTGCCCCCTTTAAGTGAACTGCTTGAGCGCTCGGAAGTGGATCCGCAGAGCTATAGTGAACGCTGTATCTCCACCCGGAGAATTCGCAGTCACCAGGTGCTCGATTCCCAGCACCTGGTATTCGAAATGCACAACGACCGACGTTACCTGGTGCAATTCCCACGACGCTGCTTCGGCCTACGCCGTGGTGACCCCATCAGCTACGAGACTCATTCCGGACGCCTGTGCAAATTGGATAGCGTGCGACCGTTGGAGTATCGCGGTCGCGGCATGGAGCGCGGCATGCCTTGTTACATTAAGGAGTTTCAGCAGGTTTCCTTGGAACAGATCGACTACCTGAAAGAGGCCCTCAAGGCACGGCGCGACGCGCGCAGGCGCTAGCAGCTTGCTGCAGCGAGTGGAATCAGCCAGCGCCCGGGCTCAAACGTAAAAAGTCAGTGCGATTACAGGCAATTTCTTGAGTGGCCCACGGTGCTGGGCTATAGTCTCGGGCCATCCGCAGCGCCCCGCTGCGCAGCCATTGAGCGGCTACTGGTGCAAATCTACTGGAGTACACTTCAGCGCTTTGCACGCAGTGATTCATTCGTAACCGTGGCTCGCCAGAACGACGGCTCTAGTACACCATGAGTGATCCAGGCAGTGGTGATCCAGGTCATTAGAACCGAATTCTCAACCCAATAATTGGGCCAGTGATTTGAACCAAGCAATAGTGCATTCGGGCTCCACAGCCAGCCATGGCTACAGCACTCGTGAGGTTGCGGAGTGGATTGGCCTGAAACCCGATCAGGTACGACACTACGTGCGGCGGCGCCTGGTGAGCCCCGAGCGTAGCGCGCGCGGGCGCTATCGATTTTCCTTTCAGGATGTGGTCCTGCTACGCACCGCCAAAGAACTCATGGCGGCGCGCATTACCCCGCGACGAGCAAACCGTGCGCTGCTGAAATTGCACCATGAGATGCAGTCCGAGCGATCGTTAGCTTCCATCAAGATACAGGCTCTGGGGCGGCAGGTGGTGGTGCGGGAAGACGACTGTCTGTGGAATGCGGAGAATGGCCAGGGGTATCTTGATTTCGAGTCCAATCCGGTTCGGGCGACTGGCGCCACCGTTGCTGCGCTCAATCAACCCGATCTCATTGTGGTGTCTGAGCCCGATGAGATGGATACCGATACCTGGTACAACATGGGACTCGATCTCGAAGAACTGGAACCGGAGCGTGCTCCACAAGCTTATCTGCGAGCGATTGAATTGGACGCGAATAACGCCGATGCACACGTCAATCTGGGACGATTGCGACAGATCAGAGGCGACCTGAGGTCCGCGCAGAGACACTACGAACAAGCTCTGGGCATCGTCACCAGTCATCAGCTGGCGTCTTACAATCTGGGCACGGTGTTCGATGAGCTAGAAGACCTGGATAACGCTGCGCATTGCTACCGCGCTGCCAGTGAGGTGCCAGATGCCCACTATAACCTGGCTCGCATCAGTGAAATATTGGGTGATGAGCTTGCGGCGCGCCGCTACATGCGCTCCTACCGGACGCTACTGGACAGTTAGACCCCAGCGGGTCGACTCAAACAGCCCATGGGCCCTAGGATTTGCGGCGCACGTACAGCACCAGTTGATGATCGACCAGATCGAAACCATGTTCGGCCGCAATATCTCGCTGTAGCGCTTCGATTCGATCGCTAACGAATTCAGTGACCGTGCCGGTGTCCACATCAACCATATGATCGTGGTGCTCCTCAGCTGCCAGCTCATATACCGAGTGACCATCGTCGAAATTATGGCGTTCCACAATGCCAGCTTCGGCAAACTGCGTGAGCACCCGGTAAACCGTGGCAAGACCTACCGAGTCATCTGACTCCAGCAGGTTTTTGTACACATCCTCTGCGCTCATGTGGTGCGGCTCAGCCTGCTGTAGCACTTCCAGCACCTTAAGGCGTGGCAGTGTGACTTTCAGGCCGGCGCGTTTGATGTCAGATCCTGTCACGCTGATATCCTTGTTGCCGACGCTCGCGACATTTCAAGGCAGGACCCTATCCCATGGTCCTACGGGCGTCCACCAGATTAAAACCCACGATCTAGGGCGGCGCGATGTTGGACAGAGTGATCGATGTGCAGACCAGCGATGGCGTGATGAACACTTTTGTCACGCAGCCAGAAGATCCTGCCCCGCAACCCCTGGTGCTGTTGCTGATGGATGCGCCGGGCATTCGCGAAGAGTTGTTTAACATGGCCCGCCGGCTTGGTGCAGCCGGCTACTGCGTGGCTGTCCCGAACTTATATTACCGGCGTACACGCAGCGCGGTGGCCGATGGTGATCGCGAGCAAATGTACGGACATATGAACTCGCTCTCCGCGGAGCGCGTTTGTGCAGATCTGGATTCGTTGTTAACGGACCTGGCGATGGACCCTGGAGTAAACAGCGATCGTTGCGGCTGTGTTGGCTATTGCATGACGGGTCCCTATGCATTTGCGGCCGCTGCCCACTTTGGCCAGCGCGTAGCGGCAGCGGCGTCTTTTCATGGGGTGCGGCTGTATCATCAGGGCTGGGATTCACCACATCGACAGTGTGCTCGTATACGCGCAGAGCTGTATTTCGGCTTTGCCGAGTTCGATGCCTGGACACCGCCCGCGCTGGTGCAACGGTTGGCCGAGCATCTGCGCAACAGTGGGGTATCACACCGCGTTGAATGGTATCCCGGTACCCGTCACGGGTTTGTATTTGCAGAGCGACCCGTGTACCAGGTACAAGCGGCCGAGCAGCATTGGCAACGGCTGTTGGCGCTGTTTGCCAGGACGCTGCAAAGACCGCCTGAAATTGCTTAAACTAGACGGCTTGAGTGGCCCTGCCAAAAAACCTAAGGAAGTAACCCAGATGATTCGCAATCTGAACCTGAACCTGCCGGCGTTGTTGCTGCTGATAGCCTCGCTCACCATCGGCAGTACGGCACATGCACTGCAACCCATTCAAGACATCGAGGATTCGCCCATTCCCTCAGGGTTGGCGATGAACCAGATCAAGAAGGCCATCATCCGTGCAGGTGCTCGGCGGAACTGGATTATTCGGGAGTCTTCTCCGGGGGTGATGGAGGGCTTGCTGAATGTCCGCAAACACATGGTGAAGGTTGATATCCGCTACGATCGCAGCAAATATTCCATAACGTACAAAACCAGCGCGCACATGAAGTTCAAGGGCGGCTTGATACACAAAAAGTACAACGCTTGGGTGCAGAACCTGGACAACGATATTCAAACCAACCTGCTGCTAGAAGAGTAATGCGGTCAGTGGCCGCTGCAGGACTGCGCTTTTTGGCGTGGCTAACTGAAGCGGCGAAATACAAGTGATGTATTTACGCCGCCGAAAGCGAAATTGTTACTCATGACATAGTCCGTATCCAGCGCGCGGACCGTACCCTGCACATAGTCCAGCGCTGCGCAGTCGGGATCGGGCACCTCTAAGTTGCGCGTGGGTGCAAACCAGCCCTCGTTCATCATTTGCATGCTGGCCCAGGCTTCCAACCCACCACAGGCGCCCAAGGTATGGCCCATGTGGCCCTTCAGTGAACTGATAGCGACGTTGCCTAGGACCTGGTGTGTTGCCAAGCTCTCAGAGATATCGCCGTTGGCCGTTGCTGTGCCATGGGCGTTGACGTAGCCAATGGCGCCGGCGTCGATCCCGGCGTCAGCCAGCGCGGCTGCCAGGCAAAGCGCCTGGGTTTCGGTATTCGGCGCGGTGATATGACTGCCGTCACTGTTAGTGGCAAAACCTGCCACCTCTGCGAGGACAGTCGCCCCGCGCGCTTCGGCATGAGCCAGTGACTCCAGCACCATGGTGCTGGCGCCCTCGCCGAGCACCAGCCCGTCACGGTTTAAATCGAAGGGTCGCGGGGTGGTAGCAGGTGCGTCGTTGCGCTCGCTGGTTGCAAGCAGAGCATCAAAGACAGCGCTATGCACGGCAGACAGCTCTTCGGCGCCACCCACCAGCATCACATCCTGCAGGCCGCCGCGGATGGTTTCATAGCCGAAGCCGATGGCCTGGC
>JAVJHY011298051.1:0-14242 GCA_035593235.1 Phascolosoma agassizii | reverse complement strand
TCAAGGGCGGCCGCAGGCCGTCGCCAGACCGAAGCGAAGCGAAGGCCCTTGACGCCGCCGAGCACCGTAGAACACTCCCCACCAGAGAGGCAGCCGACCAATAGCTCGAACAGCCGATCAACAGCGCAAGCAGCCGAACGCGCGGCACCGCCGCACACCAGCGCAGCCCTAGCCGGCGGGAGTCTCCGGCCCCACGTTGGGCGCCTCGAAAGTCCGAAGCTCCTCAGGCGTGACTTCCCCAAAGCCGACCTCGGTCGAGGCTTGCTGCTCAGCAGTGGGATCCCCATCGACCGGGTTCCGCACACCACTATCCGACTCAGCCGTTGCCGTCGTCGCTGGTTCAGAACCGCTCTCGATCTCAGATCCGGCGCGGGCGTTGAGCACGGTGGCTGCATTCGAGCCTGAGCCGACGTCCGACCCTGCTTCTGCTGAGCCCGTCTCCTCCGCGCTGGCCTCCGGCCCGGCTACAAAGCGGACATCGAACAGGCTGGCATCATCGAATCCGGTGCCGCTGAGCGTTGCGCCCACGAAGCTCGTCTGGCGGAGGCTTGCCCCGTCGAACACCACGTCGGTGAGGCGGGCACCGGTGAAGTCGGTGTCGTTTACGGCGGTATTGGCGAAGCCCGTGCCGGCAAAGGTGGCCTCGTTGAAGGCCACCGACGAAAGTGTGGCCTTGGTGAAGGTAGTGACCTCACCACCGAGGTCGGTGAACATCGCCCCCGCAAAGCTGGCACCGGTGAGGAGCGACTCGTCGAAGCTGCTGTCGGTGAACACCGAGCCAACGAACCCAGTGCCGGTGGCGTTCGCCCTCTTGAAGCTCGTCTTGGTGATGGCAGCAGCCCCGAAGTCGGTGGCGCTGAGCGTGGCCCGATCGAAGCAGGCTTTGCTGAGCGTCGACTCGGCCATAGTCGAGGAGTGAAACCGCGCCTTGGTGAAGTCGACATCGTCGAATGTGGCGTCGCCGGCTCGGCTGTTGGTGAGCACCGCCTCGTGCAGATCGACCTCGACCAACACCGCATTGTTGAGCCGTACGTTGGTGAGCGTGGCTCCGGTCAGGTTTGCTCCTCGTAGCCACACACCGGTGAGGTCGGTGTCGACGAGGTGTAGACCGGTTCCCCCGTTCGCCTCGGTGTCGGTGGCGAGGGCTTCGATGTTGCGGTCGAACAACTGGCGGTTGCGGGTGAGGATCGCGATGGCGGCGTCGGCGTCGGCATCGAGGGGCGGGATCTGAGGGAGCGACCGCTGGCCCGGCTCGGTTACCGACTCGAACAGGCGACGCTGTTCGGCGTCGGGGGTGATCTTCTCCTTGATGAGGGCCACGAGGAACTCATAGATGGAGGACGCGAACTGTCCCTCGTATTCCGTGGCGAGATCCTCCAATGCGAGCAAACCCACCGCTCGCAACGCAGCCGACCCGCCGGTGGCCTGAACGATCGCCCGCGAGAATCGATCGGATCGCAGGGTTGTCTCTGCGGTCTCCGCCTGCTTGGCCACCGCTTCCTAATTGAGCGCGAGCTGTGTCTCGGTGAGCTGGAGCTGCTCTTGAGCGGCGATCAGCTGAGCCTCGGAAACGGCGGCTTGACGTTCGAGGGAGAGCATCCAGCGGCGGGTGAGGAAGGCGATCACCGCGAGCACCACGAGCATGGCGATGCGAATCGCCCAATCGGCGAGCGCCAGCCGAGAAGCCAGGTCGAGCATGGCCTGTTCGCCGGCCGTAAGGCTCGGGTCGGCCGGCTCGGTCAACTGCAACGCCAACCAAGCGGCTGAGAAGATGACGATGCCGAGCCCGATGAGCAACGCCATCGTGATCGTGACCCAGTAGGCGCGCCCTGCCCTACCACTGCCCTCCGCCGCCGTTTTCATGTTCACAGTCCTATCCACCTGGGACGTTTTGATTCCGCCGGATTCCTCACGCACAAGCCACATACAATACGTGCGCGTCATCACCGTCTACGCGGGCGACCATTCCGAACCGCCCGTGCACGCTGCCCCTTGTAGCCCTCAACAGAGTACTTCTACCCAACGGTCGGTCTACTAGGCGAATCTTCAGGACCGATCTGGGTATCCCTACCCAAATCGGTTTCGAGGTCACCGGTAGCCCGCGACTGCGAAATCATCCTGATGGACGATGATGCAGCCGCGACGAACCGACTAGGAATAGCAGCCATGAACGAGCAGAGCGGCCATGAGTTGGCGATCGACGTGCGGGGCCTCACCAAGTCTTACGGCACCAACCACGTGGTGCAGGGCATCGATCTGGCGGTCGCCGCCGGGGAGATCGTGGCATTCCTCGGCCCCAACGGTGCGGGGAAGACCACAACGATCGAGATCCTGGAAGGGTTTCGCGAACGGGATGGTGGCGAGGTGGCCGTGCTCGGTGTAGACCCGGCGACGGCTCCAATGGCTTGGCGGGAAACGATCGGCATCGTCCTCCAGGAATCGGAGCCCACCCCGGAACTGACCGCGTTCGAGTCGCTGCAGGTCCAGAGCGGGTACTACCAACGGTCGCTGGATCCGGGCGACGTACTCGAGCTCGTCGGTCTAACGGACAGTGCGGACACCCGCACCCGCAAGCTCTCAGGCGGGCAGAAGCGCCGCCTCGATCTCGGGATGGCGCTCGTGGGCGATCCCAACCTGATCTTCCTCGACGAGCCCACAACCGGGTTCGATCCGTCGGCCCGTCGCGAGTCGTGGACGATGATCGAGAATCTGCGAAACCTCGGCAAGACGGTGCTGCTGACCACGCACTACATGGACGAAGCTGAGCATCTTGCCGATCGGATCGCGGTGATCTCGGGTGGGGTGATCGTGGCCGAAGGTACCGCTCTCGATCTGGCCGACCAGGTGGGGGCGCCTACCACGGTGTCTTGGCAGCCCGGGCCCGACGAACCACCTCCACCACAAGAGCTGGAGGCCGCTCGCTCGGTGGACGGGCACGACGAGCGGATGGTGCTCGCTGGCGATCGGATCCTGCATCGCCTGCACGCCCTCACCGGGTGGGCTATCGAATCCAACGTGGATCTGGCTGGGCTCGAGATCAAGCGTCCGACCCTCGAAGACGTCTACTTGGAGCTCATCGCAACGCAGGAGGACCAAGCCCGATGATCGCGCTCGCGCAACTCCGCCACCAAGTCAAGGTCGACCTGCTCGTCTTCCGCCGCAATCCTGCTGCCGCGTTTTTCACGGTGATTCTTCCCCTCATCTTCCTCGTGATCTTCACCTCGATCTTCGGCAACGAGGAGCTCGACAACGGGGCCAAGGTGGCAACCCTCTACGTGCCCGGGATCCTGACCCTGGCGATCGTGTCGGCCACCACGGTCAACCTGGCGATCACGATGACGGCACGACGTGAGCGCGGCGTCTTGAAGCGTTTGCGAGGCACCCCGATCCCACCTCGCATCTTCATTCTGTCCCAGGCCGTCACCGGGGTGGTGTTGTCGGTCTTGATGACCGTGGTGATCACCACCATCGGCTGGCTCTTGTATGGCGTCTCGTTGAACTTCTCCACCCTGCCAACGTTGATCATCAGCCTGCTCTTGGGAGCGGGTGGCATGTCGGCGCTCGGCCTCGCGTTGACGGCGATCATCCCATCCGAAGACGCGGCCCCCGCGGTAACCAACGCCATCATGTTGCCGCTCTACTTCATCAGCGGCGTGTTCGTTCCCGAGGATCAGGTACCCGGTTGGGTCAACACCGTGGCCAGCATCTTTCCGATCTCGCATCTGAACCAATCGCTCCAGGGCAGCTTCGACCCATTCCTAGAGGGATCCACCTGGCCGGTCGGCAATTGGCTGTTGCTGCTCGCCTGGGGGGCGTTCGGTCTTCTCATCGCTCTTCGTTTCTTCCGCTGGACGCCTCGCCGCTAAGCGAGGGTGGTCCAGCGGTCGAGGTTGTGAGCGAGCACCGCGCAGATGAGCCAGGCCGCGATCGCCAACCGGTGGATCCCCTTAGCGCACCGACTGGTAGAAAGTTGAGTTCGTTCCATCCGGCCTGGAAGTCCCCGGTCTTCTCACCGAAATGAACCCAGACGTTGAGCACCCGAACCCACGGCAGATCGTACTGTCGGACAAATACCGACGCCTTCCCGTTGAACCCTGTCCCCCTCAACCAAATACCGTCTCTCTGCAACGTGGTCGGGCCTGCTGAACAGGAGAGCTACCAGGCCCAGCGCACTCACTGACTAGAACAATCTTCGCCGGACTACCGAAACTGTTGCTGATTGCCGTGCCATCACCGTTGTCAACCGGGACCGACGAGATGCAGCCAGGATCGTCGAACTCTGCACGATGGTGCAGGGCCGTTGGATCACCTGGATTAGCGAACCACACGCCATCAAACGGCCGATCGACATCAATCGGACAGAAACTCGCTCCTGCCGGCGATGTCGACAGCCAGGTCATCGTGGTCACGGCAAGCTCAGCGACCCTTGTGAGCGATCGTTGCTGAACAGCCACACCTTCGAATCGGGGAACTCCCCGAGCTCGTACTGGCGTGCCGGGAGTCATGTCCGAAGTTGGTGTGACGTTGGGGAGCCTGATCAGGTAACCATTCCTGAGGCCAGATTCGTATCGCTCATCCCGTGTCCACAGCCCCACGGCCCCACGGCCCATCGTGCGCTACGAAGTGCCGATGGCGATGAACGCCCCGGCGGTCAGACCGCCTTCGTGGCTGGCCACCGAGTGGCGGGCCGACACAAGGGCTGAGGTGGGGTGGGCACCGCCGCGCATCGCGCGGTGAAGCTCCACCATCAGTGGCGGCACCACGGTGGCGTCGGGCACCACCGTTACCGGCGCGATCACGGCGCCCACTCCGAGCTGGAGAAGCGCCGATGCCGTCCCGAGGAGATCGTCACCGAACCGGCCCGAGGATCGCCCCGCGTCGCAGGCCGACAGGATGACCGTGTCGGGAGCCGTCGACAGCGTTTCGAGATCATGGACGGTGAGTGGTCCGTCGTGGAGTTCCAACGCTGAGAACATCGGGTTGTCGGCTCGGAACGTGCCATGGGCTGCAATGTGAACGAGGTTGGCCTGCTCGATCGCTTCGCTCACCGCCGCCACCGAAGCATCCGCCCCCACGAGAATCGTGGGGTGATCGTAGAGTTCCGCGAGCTGTTCGATCTCCGAACGACCGCCCGCGAGGTTGGGTCCACACACCAACACCGGCGCTTCGCTCCGGTAACGGCGGGCGGAAGGCGATCGACCGTTCTTCCACAGGGTTGCGCTCGGGGCGATCGACACCGCCCGCTCGGCGAGCGAAGGCAGCACGGCCCAGGCCAGCGACTGCAGCGCGCCCGTGGGCACGATTACCACCTCGTTGCGTTCCGCTCCCGGCGGCGCGCCCTGGTTGCCTTGCGACAGGCCGAGCCCGCCGAGGAGGCGATCGTCGAGGCGAGCGGCGGTGGCCCTGAGGGCTCGTTCGGTGGCCCACGCCATCGAACCCTCGGCTGGCGAGGTCGAACCCTCGGCCGACGATCCCGATCCCGATCGCGGTGCTGATCGCGAGGTCGACCCGGCAAAGGCGAGACGAGCCAGGGCGGAGTTGGCGTTGCGAACGTCGTTGGCCACCTCGCGCATCGGCCCGAGTCGATGGGTGGAAACGGTGTCGCCCCCGAGGAGCAGGGCGTACAGATCGGGCCCGATCGTGAAGTAGTTGATCAAGGTGTCCGGGCCGAGGCGTTGTTGGAGGCTCGCCAACTCCGCCGGCCCCCGACCCGATCGTGTATCCGCCTGCACGAGAGATTCGGGTCGGCCGTCTTCCGGCTCACCCCCGGCGGCCCGGCTCAAATCTCGGATCTCTCGCTCGAGCGACGCCACCCGTTCCTCGGCGCCATCCTCATCGGGTTCAGCGGTGGCTTCGAGCGTTGCGGCGTAGGCCTGGCGCAGCTCCACCCTGGCCTTGGCCAGCCGGCTCTCGGGATCGTCCCTAATCGGCACGAGATCGAGCATTCCGCCCCGCTTGCGTTCGGCCCATCGCAGCACCTCGCGGCTGTCGCCGTCTTCGGTCGCGAGCCGCAGGCCTACCTCCGCCAACTCCGCCCCGTTTATCGATGCGTTGGCCCGCAGCTCGGTCGACGCCAGCGACGATCGGTACTCCTCGACGATCTCCATCCCGGTGCTGAGGGCGCTGCGGGCTTCGGCTCGATCGCCGTCGGCCAGGTGCAGCATCGCTGCCGCCAGCCAAGCGTTGGCTCGCATCGCTGAGGATCCGCTCTGGCGGGCCTCGGCCGCCATCTCGAGGTGGTGCCGGGCCTCATCGGCTCGCCCGAGCCCTAGAGCCACCCGGCCAGCGAAGGTTCGCACCTCGAGCGAATCGCGCACCCAGCCACTGGCGAGCAGTTGCTCAGCGATCGCAGCCGCCCGCCCGAGTAGCGCTTCATCGGGCGTCTCGGTCTGTTGCGCTATGGCTTGCAGCGCGATGTAGTCGGCCATCGCAGCCCACGCCCCGCGATCGCTCTGGACGAACAGCTGGGCGGCCGCGACGGAATGCTGCTCTGCGGCCTCGGGCTCGCCGTCGGCAACGCAGACCCGGGCCAAGAGCAGGAGGGCCTCGGCCTCCGCGAGCCGATTGCCGCCATCGGCGGCCATGGCGGCGGCCTGTCGGGCGGCCACGGCCGCCTCGGCGTAGAGCCCTCCGCTGAGCAACACCGAGCAGAGGTCGGATTCGAGCGTGGCCATCACCCGCGTCGGCGAGCCGACCTCGGCGTAGCCCGCCCGGGCTCTGGTAAACCAGGCCAGAGCGCTCGGCACATCGCCTTTGCGGCCAGCGACGAAGCCGAGGTTCTGAGCGGCGCCCGCGCTGAGCATCTGTTGGCCGGTTTGTTCCGCCAGCCGCTGAGCCTCGGTGAAGTCGGCTTCGCCGGCGTCGAGGCGAGCGTTCATCGCGTTGACGATTCCACGGTTGATCAAGACCCGGGCTCTGGCTCGATCGTCGACGCCGGGGGCGAGCAACCGATCGGCCCGATCGAGATGCACGATCGCCGACTCGAATTGGCCGAGGTGGAGATCGATCAAGCCCTGCTGCATCGCCAGGCGACCTCGAGACCCCACCTCGACAAGGTCGCTTTCCGCCGCGAGCAGGAGGCTGCGGGCCTCAGCGGTGTCGCCGGAGGTGAGCCGACACACCGAGAGGCTCACGCGGATCTCGGCCGCCAACTCACCGAGGCGGGCCTCGACCGCCAGGAGCAGGCCCTCCTCGAGGGCGGTGCAGGCCTGATCGATCCGATCGAGCTCGCTCAGAGCGCGTCCGAGCGCCCATGAGGCGCGAGCTCGTTCCTCCGGCGGGGTGTCGGAATCCTCGAGCAGCTCCGAAGCGAGACGGACCGCCAGGCGCGGCCGATCGTGTACGGCTTCGATGGCTCTTTGGGCACGGTTCACCTGCGCGTCCTCATAGACAGCTAGAAAAGCGGGTGGGGCGACGTTGCGGCAGCATCACCATGTTGCCAAGAAGTTTCGGAGAACGACGTATCTACGGGCCTTCGTCGCGCTCAGTTCACAACAGGAGGCCCCAATCAAGCGAGGGACACCAAACGTGGTAGCCAACGATCAAAACCCCGATGACCAGCCCCACCACACCGAACCGTTTTGGCCGAACCATGCCTCGGTCGGCTCGGACGGCAATGGCAAGGGCTTCGTCTACGAGCGGGGCGAACTGATCGTTCAAACCAAAGACCTCGGTGGCCTCACCGGCCTGATCCGTCAAGACCCGGCTCCCGAGCAGCTCGACCTCGGCGCTGGTCTGGTGTTGCTGCACGGGATCGATGGCGATGTGGTGGCTCTCGCTCGTCAGCTGCGGATCGCAGGGTTCGACGTGCAACCCAACCACGTGTTCTTCGCCGATCCGGCCGGGGCCGACTCTTTCACTCAGGCCAATCCGGTGACGTTCGCCAATCCGGTCACGTTCGCCAATCCGGTGACGTTCGCCAATCCGGTCACGTTCGCCAATCCAGCCGGGATGGCGGGTGGCTTTGGCGGAGCGCTCTCGGTGTGTTGTGTCGATTGCTTCGGCACCCATCAGCCGCCCGTCGACCCCACGCGGATCCCGAGGCAGACGCTCGCCTTGGCGGTGCCGGCCCCGGCCAATCCCGTGGTCGACTCGAAGGTCGGTTCCGACGTGTCGGTGCTGATACTCGACACCGGGCTTGCCGACCCGGATTTCCGTCCGGCGTTCGACACGATGCCGGAGGTGCACTCCGCCACCCTCGATACCGACCTACCCGACGAAGACGCCGATTCGGTGATCGACACCGCGGCGGGCCACGGCACGTTCATCGCCGGGATCATCGAGCGGATGGCCCCGTCGGCCGAGGTAACACTTGATCGGGTGCTCAGCACGTTCGGGGCGGGCGACGACGCCCGGATCGCGGCGGTCATCAACGCCATCCCGATCGGCGAACTCCCCGACATCCTCAACCTCTCCTTCAGCGGCTTCACCGAAGACGATCAGCCGCCGATGGGCATCACCCGAGCGCTGGCGAGGGTTATGTTCGAGAAGACGGTGGTGGTGGCGTCGGCCGGCAACAGCGCCGTGTGCCGCAAGGCCTGGCCGGCCGCCCTCCCGGAGACGATCTCTGTGGGAGCACTTGGGCCGATCGGTCCGGCATCGTTCACCAACTTCGGGCCGTGGGTGCGGGCCTGTGCGCCCGGCGTCGACATCATCAGCAGGTTCTTCGTTCCCAAGAACGATGATCCCGACACATTGCCGACCGACGGCACCAACGCAGACTTCAAGGGGTGGGCGGCCTGGAATGGCACGTCGTTCGCCGCTCCGATCGTGATCGGTGCCCTCCTGCAGTATCGGGCAATGCAAGCCGCCGCAGCCCAAGGCGGCGCCAGCGATCCGATCGCCCGACGACAAAGCCTGGCAACCGCGGTGGCCCGCCTGATCGACGACCCCCAACTCTGTCGGATGCCAGGCCTCGGCACCGTCATCAACGCTCAGCCGTGACCGAGCCAACCGGCGCACTCGCTGGCCAATCGGGTCGTGACACTAGGATGGCTGGCGTGCAGGAAGACCTTCCCCGGCTGGTCGCCGCCGCACGGCAGGGAGACGAACAAGCGTGGAACACCCTCGTCGAGCGATTCGCTGGCTTGGTTTGGCATGTGATTCGGGGGTTCAGACTCCCCAACGCCGTGGCGGAAGACATCTACCAGACCGCCTGGCTTCGCCTCGCCGAGAACCTCGACAAGATCCGTAAACCCGAGAGCCTTGGCGGTTGGCTGGCCCAGACCGCACGCAATGAGTGTCTCCGAGCCTTGAAGATGGGTTCGAGGGAGAACTTGCGCGAAGACCTAGGGGTCGACCTCGCCGACGAATCGGTCTCTGTTGAGCGTGGGGTCGACGATGAAGCGAGGAACCAGATCCTCTGGGATGCGTTCGGCGCGTTGTCGGAAGCCTGCCAGCGGTTACTTCGCCTGCTCTTGGCCGACCCACCACTGGCCTATGACGAGGTGGGCGACCTGCTCGATATGTCGATCGGCAGCATCGGCCCCACCAGGGCTCGATGTTTGGCCAAGCTCCGTTCATCTCGGGGCGTTCACCTCCTGGAGCAGTGATGAACAACGGCGATACCTCATCTGGAGCGAGCGACGATCGGTTGTTCGGCGAGCTGCGAACTGCGGTGAACACCGTCGACCCGGTGCCCGATCGTTTGATCGACGGTGCTCGCGCCGCGTTCGCCTGGCGAACGATCGATGAGGAGTTGGCCCAGCTCACCTTCGACTCCTTGGCTGACTCGGAGGTGCTCGTTCGCTCCGGTCAGGCGGTCCACCTTCGCTTCGCCGCCTCCGAGGCCGGGATAGATATCGAGATCGCCGACGACGCGATCATCGGCCAGGTCTTGCCGCCAGCCACCGGCGTGAGACTCCTGCGCCGATCGGGTGAACACCTCGACGTCGATTGCGACGAGTTCGGGCAGTTCACCATCGAGAATCCACCTTCGGGTCCGATACGGCTGGTAGCGGTGTTCGGCGACGAGGGCACCGTGGCCACCGAGTGGTTCACCGTCTGACCGACACCCCAGGTAACCGTCTGAGCCAGACGCAGGTAGAGGTCTGGCGGGCGATCCATGGCATGCTCGACGCAATGCGGACGAACTCCGAGCAAGCCGACGTGCTCGTCGAGCGCGTGAGCAAGGCGTTCGCAGCCGACAAACGTCGCACCCAGGCCCTCAAGGAAATCGATCTCGACGTGCGGGCTGGCCAGTTCGTCAGCATCATCGGACCGAGTGGCTGCGGCAAATCCACGTTGCTCCGCCTGATCGGCGGTTTGCTGGCCGTAGACGAAGGCCGGATCACCGTGGCTGGTCGGCTCCCACAAGAGGAGCGCCAGGCAAAACAGTTCGGACTCGTGCCTCAGTCGCCCGCGTTGCTGCCGTGGCGCACGGTGCGCCAGAATCTCACGCTTCTTCCCAAGCTCAACAGGGGCGAAGGATCCGGTCCGGTTGCCGACGAGGAGATCGACGAGCTCCTCGAATCGGTGGGTCTGGGGCCGTTCGCCGATTCGTTGCCGGCGGAGCTCTCGGGCGGCATGCAACAGCGCGTTTCGCTGGCTCGCGCCCTCGCGCTGCGGCCGCCGATCCTGCTGATGGATGAACCGTTCGCCGCCCTCGACGAGATCACCCGCTCGAACATGCGGTTCCTCCTCCTCGAGCTCTGGGGGATCACGAGGGCCACCGTCATCTTCGTTACCCACTCGATCGACGAGGCGGTGCTGCTCTCGGATCGAGTGGTGGTGCTCACCGCCCAACCCGGCCGGTTGGCGGCCGACATCACCATCGAGATCGACCGGCCCCGCCGTCATGGCGTGGAAGACGCCAATAACTTTCACCACCACACCGCCTTGGTGCGGGCGGCCCTCGATCTCGCCGCCAACGGTCATGATCGGATGCCACTACCGTGACCGACAGCCTCACGCCGCTCCCGGTCGAGCCGGACGAAGATACCGTCGCCGTCGATCCCATGTCGGCATCGACTTTGGGCTACTCGCTCGCCCCACTCGTTGGCCTGACACTCCTGTTCGGTGGTTGGGAGCTGTACGTCAGAGCCGCTGGTGTCTCGCCGCTCACCCTTCCCACCCCTTCGCGAGTCATTCGCCACCTGCTCAGCGAACCCACTTTCTATCTCCGCAACGGGTGGGTCACCCTCAGCGAGGCCCTCGCAGGGTTCGTCATCGCGTTGGTGGTGGCACTCGTGGTGGCCACCGCGATGGCCCATTCCCGCTTCGTCGAACGGGCCACGATGCCGGTGATCGTGCTCGTGCAGTCCACCCCGGTGGCGGTACTCGCCCCGGTGTTTCTGCTGTGGTTCGGATTCAGCCCCGCCCCGAAAGTGCTCGTGGCCGCGTTGTTTGCTTTCGTGCCGTTCGTGGCAAACGCCCTCACCGGTTTGCGCAGCCTCGACCCCGACACCCTCGAGGTGATGCGTTCGGTCAACGCGAGCCGCTGGGAGATCCTCTGGCACCTCCGACTACCCCATGCGCTCCCCGCGTTGTTTTCTGCCGGTCGAATCTGCGTAAGCTTGGCGCTGGTCGGAGCGGTGATCGGCGAGCTGTATGGCGGCTCGGTCAATGGCCTCGGCTACCAGGCCCGGATCGCGCAATCCCGTAGCCTGGTCGATCAGTTGTGGGGGAGCGTTCTCGCTCTGGCTCTCATGGGCATCGTGCTCACGCTCGGAGTCATGATGCTGGAGCGCCGACTCCTCAACTGGCACCCTTCCCAATCAAGGTCTGAACGGAGCCGATTGTGACGAAACCTAGAACCCGAGCCCGATGGGCAACTATCGCGGTTGCCCTGGCACTGATCGTTGCGTCGTGCACCGATGACAGCTCCTCAGGAGCCGACGATGACGAGGGGGCGAGCGGCAGCGGTGGCGACACCTCGGCGTTGTCGTTCGACGAGCGCTGTGAGGCCAACCGAGCCGCAGGCACCATCACCTACGTATCCTCCTTCGATTTCGCGGCGGCGGCGAGCATCCTCGACGTGATCGTGGCCGACGCCGAGGGCTACTTCGAGGAGGTGTGCCTCGATGTAGACATCAAGCCGGGCTTCGCTCCGACCAACGGAGGACTCGTGGCCGGCGGCCAGGCTCAGATCAGTTCGGCCGGCTCGTTCGGTGAACTCGTCAACACCAACGTTCAGGGCGAAGCCGACCTGGTGGCGATAGCCCAATACGGCAAAACGGCCATCGAAACGTTGGTGGTGCCCGCCGACGGTGGCATTGAGTCGCTCGATGATCTAGCCGGCACCACCGTGGGGATCAAGGGCGACCTCCCGTATTCCTTGCAGGCGATGATCGGGAAGGCCGGAGTGGAGCGTTCCAGCTTCGATGAGCTCCTGCTCGATGGCTTTGATCCCGTCGCTCATCTCGATCTCGGTATCGACGCGCTGCCTGTCTACAAGAGCAACGAACCGGCTCAGCTCGATGCCGCCGGCGTGAGCTACCGGCAGTTCGACCCGCTCGACTTCGATGTGCCCGCGTCGTTCGCGGTCTACTTCACGAGCGCCTCGTTCCTCGACGAGCATCCCAGCGCCGTCGAAGACTTTCTCCGGGCCGCGTTCCGGGGTTTCGCGTTCGCCGTCGACAACCCCGAGGTGGCGGTGAGCTACGCCTTCGATCGAATCGACGCCGCCGGCAACCCGAGCTTCCTCTCCGATGAAGGGGAAGGGTTCCGCTGGACCACCGAGAGTGCGCTCGTGCTCGACACCACCGCCCCGGGCGAAGGCCCAGGCCTGCTCGATGTCGAGCGGCTCGGTGACGAGATAGACGTCCTCGCCGAGGTTGGCGTGTTCGCCGAGCTGCCGGATTGGCAGTCGATGATCGCCGAGGGGCTGGCCGACGGGCTGTACGACGGCACCGACGTGATCTCGCTGGAAGGCTAGGGGATAGGGGAAATGACCAAGTACGGCATCCTGAGCCTGGCCGATCACCTGACCAACCCGGTCGACGGTTCTCGTGGGAGTCAGGCGAATCGTCTGCGGCGTGTGGTGGGGGCGGCCGTGGCCGCTGAGCAGGCCGGCTTCCATTCCTTCGGGGTGGGTGAGCATCACTTCAGCGACTACATCCTCTCGGCCCCTGAGCTGGTGCTGGCGGCGGCATCGGCCCGAACGTCCAAGATCCGCCTCGGCACCTCGGTCACGCTGCTGGCCAACACCGATCCGGTTCGCCAGGCGGAGCAGTTGGCCATGCTCGACGTGCTGTCGAACGGCCGAGCCGACATGACCTTCGCCCGCGGCGTCTCGGAACACACGGCCCAAGCGTTCGGCATCGCCGACTTCGATGAGTTGCGGCCGCGATTCGAAGAGTACCTGAGGCTCGTGCTCCGCCTATTCACCGAAGAGAGCGTGACTTGGGAGGGTGAGTATCGGGCCCCGCTCAACGACATTCGTTTGGAGCCGCGGCCGATTCAGAAGCCGTACCCGGGGGTCTGGATCGGTGGCGGCCTATCGACTACGTCGGCCGATCTCGCCGCCTCACTCGGGCTTCCGCTGTTCCTCCCGAGCCTCTTTCGATGGCCCGTTGACTACCGCGAAATCGTCGAGCACTACCGCCGACGCAGTGTTGAGGCGGGCAACGGATCAGCGGTTCAGCTCGGCTTTCCGAGCTACCTGCACGTGGCAGCCACCAGCCAAGAAGCCCGGCAGCGATGGCGGCCCTATCTCAATCACTACCGCGACTTCGCCCTCACCGTGCGGGGTGCCTTTGGCCGCGAAACCGATTTCGACAGCCTCCTCCTTGGCCCGGCAATCTGCGGGAGCCCGGCCGAGGTGATCGATCGGGTCGGCTCGGTCAACGAGCTGCTCGGGCTCGATCGCCACCTCTTCCTGCTCGACGCCGGCCAGATCCTCGTCCGAAACAAATACCTCGCCTTCGAGCCGGCGATGCGCGGCTGGATAGAAGACGTGCCGAGCTACCTGCCGCCGGTGGCGATCGGCGAGGTTATGCGCGCGAGTGCTGCGGGCGAGGTGATCGCGACGAATGAGTCGGCGTCGCTGGTTGATATGGGTGACGGCGTCATGCTCATGGAATATCACACCAAAGGCAACGCGCTCGATCCTGATATCTGGAAGATCTTCGGCACCGCGCTCTCCCGCCTTCACGGTGATGCCACCGGTCTGGGTTTCTGGCACATAGTCGGTGCGGTAGACGTTGGCGCCGTCGACGGCACTGATCGTGCTGGTGACCTCCACCGGGCCGATGCGCGAGATCATGTCGGCGGCTTCGGCGGGCAGCTCCCCGGACCCGGCACC
>JAVJHY011297004.1:0-12319 GCA_035593235.1 Phascolosoma agassizii | reverse complement strand
GCCGTCAAAGGACTGATCCAAAAGTAAACCCCACATATAAAAAAAGCCCACTGTGTTCAGTGGGCTTTTTTAGCGTCTAAATCTCTTTAGTTTACGTTCAATTTAAGCAAAGCAGATCCCGCTTGGGTGGGGAAAATGTTTTTATCACTCTCATTGAAGACCACATTGACACGGTAAAAATAGGTGCCAGATGTGACCCCTGCTTTGTCCCAAGTGTATGATGTGCCATCAAGCTGCTTAGACTTGAAGAATGAGTTTCCGTTAGAGTCTAGCACTTCAAGATTGTATTGTTTAGCATCTTGGGCAGATGACCAAGAAAAATCCATAGAACCAGAAGCTGAAACAGAAGAGCCATCTTGTGGTGTGATATTGGATGTCCAACCCACATTAAAAGTTGGGATTTCAAAAACCCCTTCTTTGTCACCCTTATAATCAAAATTATTACTGCTTACAAAGGCAAAGAAATCTTTGGCTTGGGCATTGTCAGCAAAATATTGGGGATCACCCGATTTGCGAGCGGCTTCACTTTGAAGTAAAAAGGCCACGCGATAATTACCAAAACTCACGTTTCCAAACTTATAGACACCTTTGTCATCAGTGCGTACAGTTTGCTCTTCATTTTTGCCATTGACTTTTTTGATAAGAGCGATGGTTGCATTTTTACCAGGATCAGAGTCATTTTTCATGACCTTTCCTTGAACGTCAGCTTTTTCAACGCCGCCCACTTCACCAATTAAATCGGTAGGTAAGTTAATACCGTCACAAGCAGTTAAAAGTAAAGACCCTGCAAAAAGAAGTGCGCCCATAGTTTTGAATGTTTTATTCATTATGTATTCCTCCAGGAATGATTGATTGTTCCCAATCAATTTTAAAATCTGTTTATTTACCATTTAAAGATAATCTTAGTGGGCATTGTAACATGATGCTATTTTGAGCAAGCCCATCTAAGGGATCTTGCCTTAATAAGACGCAGGCTATTCAGAAAAGTTCCAAGGTTAAATTTTGGTTTTGGATCACATTTCAATAAGCCTATCAGCTCAAATTCAATCAGAGCCTAGAAAACCATCTTATATTGATCTGTGCTATAATGTGATTTAAGTCACCCTAAGATAACATAGGGTTAAGGAACAGTTAACATCATCGCAAAAGGTACAGTGAGCATGCAAAACGGATTCAACCAAAATACCCCCGAACACGATCTCAATCAAATTTTGACCGATATGGAACAGCTTTGGAACAGTCCAGAAGTCCCAGTTGACATGGACTTGGCTCTCGCCACATCTCCATCAGTCCTTCCGATTGCAACCTATACACCTCGCATCAATCACAAAACACACTCACAACCCTCTCCTATTTTCAAACTCACACCTCAAATCAAAGTCGGTGCAATGGTTGCCGGAAGCTTGGCCATTCTTATTGCAACAGGTGCTGCAACCCAACAGTTCTTTAACAACCAAGAACAAAAAGAACAGGTCAAAGCTGAACAACAGTTGCGCAAAGTCATGTATCAAAACGTTCAGGCTAAGGTTGCTGCTTTTAAACAAGAAGTCACCCAAGGCAAACATTTTATAGTGGAGCAGACAAAAGCCATTCAATACACAACCCAAACAGGTGACACTGTAAAAAAACTGGCTCAAAAATTCCATGTCACTCCCAATACCATCATTAAAAACAATGAACGTCAAAAGCTAAAGGCTAAAGGCATTGCTCCTGGAACCAAGCTCACAATACTCCCTGTTGATGGCATATCTCATCCTGTGGCAAAGCATGAAACCATTGCTGAAATCTCAAAACGCTACGATGTTAAAGTCAAGGATATTATTCAAACCAATCAAATTACGAACCCCCAATTGATCCGTGAAAAGCAAAGTATCATCATACCCAATGCCACCGATTTAAAATTGAGACCCCGTAAAAAAACCGTAAAACCCAAAGCCAAAGCTTCTTTGGGCAAGTTCATGCAAAGAGGAAACCAAACCTCAAGAGCCACAGGCCGTCGCCTGTCATGGCCTGCCGCCGGAACACTGACATCAAATTTTGGCTGGCGCTGGTTTAGAATGCATAATGGCATTGATATTGCAGGCCCTGTGGGAACCCCCATTAAAGCGGCAAAAGAAGGACGCATTGTTTACAGTGGCTGGATGGGTGGATACGGTTATGCCATTGACATCGATCACGGTGGTGGCATGCGCACCCGCTATGCACACAACTCATCACTCATGGTGAGAGTGGGTCAACATGTCCGACGTGGACAACACATCGCAGCAATGGGATCAACAGGACATTCTACAGGTCCTCACCTTCACTTTGAAGTCCACCACAATGGCCGTGCCGTCAATCCCCGCAGCCAATTTTAAATTCATGGGTTATTTGATACCATCTTATGTGTATAATGTAGACAACCTTATTGAAAGATTATAAAAGCGTGTATGTCCAAAGTAAATACTGAGAAGGTTTCATGGGCTCTTGCCCTCCTCATCTTATTAGGCGCGGGCCTTGCCAATATCCTTTGGCCCTCTTTCTTATTGGTTTTATTGCTGATCCTTTTAGCCATTGCTTTGCCTATTGCTTTGACCATGAATACCAAAGGCTCATATCATAAGGGCATCCAACAGGTCGAAACATCTTTACAACAAATTGTGGGTGGCGAGTCCCCTGATATTCCTCATATGAGTCAAGCTTGGGAAGTCATTCAAAAACGCTTAAAAGCAATCACCATCTATCTCAATGTCATGCGCCAAAGTATGGAAGATCGCATTTCACTTTTAGAAGAAAGCAATGCGGATCTCAAAGCCCAACAAATGCGCACAAAAGAAGCCTATTTGGCCTTAGAGCACTCTAACCTGATTCAAAGTGAACTCAGAGGCCTACTTGATATGGAAAGCATTATTGAGCACACCATGCGCCTCATCATGTCTGAACTCTCAGCCAATAAAGGCCTCTATTTCAAATACTCATTAGAAGACGACCAATTTGTCCCCCACGGTACAACTGGGTTTCAGCAGGTGCCAAACCATTACACCTCAGAGATTCTAAAAACCCACTTAGAGGCTATAAAAACTGAAAGCGTCCATATTTTAGAATTGAATCAAAGCCAAAGCCCTCTCTATCAAATTGAGTTTTCATCGGCCCTTTTGGCCCGTATTATTATTGACGGTGAGCTTTGGGGCTGCATTGCCATTTTTGACAAAGAAAGCCGTGAAGGCAATATCGCCTTTAATAACAAGGACCAAGTCATTTTAGAAAATGTGGCCAGTAATTTAGAAAAAGATCTCAAAAGTGCCCACCTTTTTGAATTGGCCACCGTAGATGGCCTTTCAAAACTCTATGTCAGACGTTATTTTGAAAAACGTCTTGAAGAAGAAATCAAACGATCCAGACGCTATGATACCCCCTTTGTTCTTATGATGTTAGACATCGATCACTTTAAGCGCTTCAATGATACCTACGGCCACTTGATTGGGGATGAAGTGATTCAACTGGTCTCAAACCAACTCAAAGAAGAGGTTCGCATGGGTGTTGATGTGGTGGGACGCTATGGTGGAGAAGAAATGGTTATTCTTTTACCTCAAACCCCTCTCGTGCAAGCTGAAGTGGTGGCCGAACGGATTCGAAAAGCCATTGAGAACTTAGAGATTCCTTCGTTAAGCAATGAGGATCCCATTCCAAAAGTCACTGTCAGCATTGGTCTGTCCGCTTACCCTGATTACGGAACAGACACACGTCAATTGTTGGAGATGGCTGATGAGGGTCTCTATATGGCCAAAGAGAATGGACGCAACCAGGTCTGTATCAAAGAGCTGGAAACAGCTGAAGAATAGATCCTATGGCTGATAATGAACCCTCTCTTTCTCGTAAACTATTCAAACTCATATCCCGTTTAGGAATTATTTTCTTGGCCATAGGCCTTGCTCTGGGAATCGGTGTCGGGGTTGCTCTGGCTGTTTTGTACAACCAACTGCCCGATGTGACCCAACTTCAAAACTATACTCTGCCTCAAGCCACAGGTATTTATACTGAATCAGGAGAGCTTTTAACCCGAACCTCTTCTGAGGGGCGCTATGATCCCATTACGATTGATAAACTTCCCAAACATGTGGTCGATGCTGTGATCACCGCTGAAGACCGACGTTTTTGGGAGCATGATGGCATTGACTATTGGGGTGTGGCCCGTGCCTTTGTGATGAATATTAAAAACCCGAATCATTTACAAGGGGCCAGTACCTTAACCCAGCAACTGATCAAGAACCTGTTTTTAACCCCAGAACGCACTCTGAAGCGCAAAGTGGCCGAAGCCTTATTGGCCATTCAATTGGAACGAAAATACACAAAACACCAAATTGTTGAGATGTATATTAACTTGGCTTTTTGGGGGCATAATGTCTACGGAATAGAAGCAGCCTCACAAATTTATTATGGCAAATCAGCTCAAAATATCACCTTGGCAGAAGCCAGTCTCTTGGCTGGAATCATACGTAGTCCAGAATATTTCTCTCCTTATCACCGTCCTGTTGATGCCCTAAAACTCAAGTCAATCGTTTTAAAACAAATGGATCAAGATGGCCGTATCACAGGGGAGCAGAAGCTCTTGGCCGAAAAAGAGCAATTGCGCTTGGTCGGTCTGAGAACCAGCTACCGCTACCCTTACTTTTTGGATTATGTCATGTATGTATTGCGCCAAAATTATGGCGATGCCCCTTTCCGCCAAGGGGGTTGGAAAGTCTATACCACTTTAAATACACAGCACCAAAAACAGGCCGAAAAACTCTTAACCAAGAAACGAAAGTGGCTGTCTCAACGCAAAGCCCATCAGGCCGCTTTGGTTTCACTTGATCCCCGCAATGGGTATATCAAAGCCATGGTAGGGGGAGTCAATTATAGTGAGAGCCAGTTCAATCGAGCTTTTCAAGCCCAAAGACAAGTGGGTTCAACATTTAAACCCTTTGTCTATTTAAGTGCCTTTGCCACAGGCAAAACTTTATTAGACACAATGAAAGACAGCCCCGTCAGTTTTGGGGGCTATCGCCCTCGCAATTACGATCGCCGCTATCATGGTGAGGTCACTCTGTTATCGGCATTAACCCACTCTCTGAATATCCCAACTGTAAAACTGGCCAATCAAATTGGGATGCAAAAGATTGTGCAAGCAGCACGTTTGGCTGGGGTAAGCAGCCCTATCAGCATGGACTTAACAAGTGCTTTGGGCTCAAGCGAAATGAACCTACTTGAGCTTACTTCTGCCTACGGTTCCTTTGCAACAGGGGGCTTGGTGGTCAAACCTGTTGCCATTAGTAAGATTATCGATGCCCAAGGCAAAGTCATCTATGAGCACACCGTGTTGAAACAACGGGTTTTCACCAAAGAGTCGGTACAGGAACTCAATTATGCTTTACAAAATGTGGTCAATGAAGGCACAGGACGTGCGGCCCAACTCGCGCGCCCTGTCGCTGGAAAAACAGGAACCAGTTCGAGTTATCGAGATGCATGGTTCATGGGCTTCACCGGCAAACTCGTGACTGGCGTTTGGATCGGTAACGACAACTACCGCCCGACCGCCGGCGTCACTGGTGGCAGCTTGCCGGCCCAAACCTGGCAAGCGTTTAATTCCGTCGCCCACACATCAATGAATTTTCCACCTATTCCAGGCGTCCCCGAACATCCCGTGCAGGCTGCAGAGCGCCAGCGCATTGCGCAGATGCGACTGGACAATCCGCAGGAAAATCAGAACGAAGCCAAAACCACTGCGTTGGCCAAACGCACGTTGTCAAAGCGCACGCGAGACGTCTTGTTGGGCATGGATACAGCCATGCGAAAAGCGGCGGGCATGGCACCACCAGATCCTGATCTTATCAAAGATACAGAATTAACACCTCCAGTACCGGCAACACCTACTCGGCCTAGCGCAAGTTCCAACAAACGCTCTGATCGCACGCCAACGCCTCGGCGACCGAGCGACCAACGCTCATCACTCGATCACCAACCTCAAACTTTATCACGCCTCGAGACCAGCACGGCAACACAACTGAGTACGCCTTAGAACACCACCGCCAATAAGGACCAACACCACACATGTGGCTCTTTCTTCATCGCCTGAAAAAGCGCATCGCGCTGACAACGAGCGTTGCGACAGACATCGCGATTTTCGTCGGTCTGGTGTTGATCTTAGGGCTCGGTAGCAGTTGGTACATGGTTGAGGCTGGCAATCGCCTAACAACGGTTGCAAACGGGCCATGGATCATGTGGCCGTCTGCGGGCCGTAAAAATGCAGACCCTTACACACGAGCACACTTTGCCCGTCGAGGAACCTTGGCAGTCAGCACAGAAGTTGCGCGTACCTACAGCGCACGTACGGACAGCGACGGCGCAGGCCTTCATTCTTCCTGCGATTACGCGATTTCCGGCGAGGACATAAGTGATCGGTGGTGGAGCATCGCTGTTTTCGATGGCCGTGGAAAATTAATTCCCAACACCTTGCAACGCTATGCCTATACGCATGATACCGCTGCCATCAATGCCGATGGTACAATGTTACTGACACTGTCGCGCGATATCGGGCCGGGCAACTGGCTACCAACGGGAGGTGCAGGGCGTTTGGTGGTTGTGTTTACCGTCATTGATCTGAAACCCGTCGCCTTGACGGTTAAAGCCAATGATGAGCAACAAGCCTTGCCAACTATTCGCAGGGTATCATGCAGATAAATCCGCTTAAACTTATCCGTAAAATAAATTGGCGATTGGTGCTTGCGGGTTTTTGTGCAGTCGGCATGCTGCACATAATTGCGGTGTTTAGTGAACCGCGCCTTGCACGTTCAAACGCCTATGCGCGCATGACACCAACACTTCCCCTGAACAAGATGGTTGTGTTGCCACCTATCACAGCGGGCGCACAACCGTTGCCTTTTCTAGCTTCTGATGCTCGCTTTGCGATGTGCCGTTTTACAACGGCCAATGGTCCAATTGCTGTGAACGCCGTGTTGCTTGGACCTGGCTGGCTTACAACTGTCTATAGTGAAGATGGGGAAAGCCTCAATACCACCGTGGCGGTGCCTGAACGTCGCGAAACGATCGTCGCATTGCGACTAATGCCATCTGATGATCGGTTTATGGGATTAACACCGCAATCGCGCGGGCAGATGGCCATAGAGACAACAGCCCTGCCAGTAGGGGCCAAAAGCGGGGTTGTCGTTGTGCGTGCCCCGAACCGAGGCCCAGCGTTTGCGGACCTTCAGGAAGCGGCGCTTTTGCAGGCTTCGTGTCGCAAACTCAACACTAAATAAGGCTTGTCTTGGAGGTGCGGTCACGCGAAAGCGACTGCGCGAGAAAAACTCAATCCAGATTCGATGTTCAATCAGTCTAGAGAGAATGCACGTTTATCACAGGCAGCGTCGAGCTCTCCATCGACATCAACATCCGTGTCGCCTTCCCACCGCTCATAACGAATGCCGGGAAACAGGATGATTTCTGCCAACAACGGTTGGCGCAGAGGTTTTTGTTCAACGTTACGCATCAAACGGACGGTATCTAGATTTATGACCGCAGCCATTTTCAGTGCTCCTTGAGCTTAAAGTCTGACGCTAAAACATTTGAGTGTTGCGTTCGAAGTGCTGGTACGCGAACACGAATGATTCGCAGAGTATGATTTCATGACTGAAGGTCTTAACAAAAGGTTAATAATGGGCAGGCGCGGCTTTCGCGTGCTGCAATTTTAAAGTATCGACATTCTTGCAACGCTCAACGCCAACACAGGCACACCTGCGTTGCACAGACATAACGCACACACGAAGTTGGATGTGCACTTAGGTTTTTGACAACCAACCATCAAGGTGATGACGCCCTGTCCTGCTTTCGACTTCAACAATCCAGAGGTCACTGTCGATCTCAATTTCTCGTGCGAGATAGTCCTCGACATCGCGATCCAACTGCACTTCGCTGTCAAAAGCACCCTGCCATGTGCGATCCACTTCGTTTCCCGACAAACCTGCTGGCGCAGGCACAAACAATTGAGATGTCCCGTCAAGACGGTTGATGCGCACAAAAATTGTGCCGGCGTCGTCATCTCCGTGACGTACAACGGCTGCCATGAGTTCGTTGGTCGCGCAGATCTTGATGTAGGCAGATACCCAGATTTGGGCCTTAAGGCGCATGAGAGGCCCTCAAAAGTCGTTGTGTGTCAGGGCGGGAGGCAACTCACTGCTTCTTCAAGAACAGCGGGATAGCCGACCCTAATCGGTGGTGTCTCTCCAGCACATTTTTGGCGGCATGAAAAGGATATCGGCAAACCGGTCGCGTGCTCTAGGTCATATTTGAGTCGAACCACCCGCTCCCCCGCCCGACCACCCAATTCATCGTCGCCATGGGTGATCGGGCGGGTGAGCGGGCTGGCAAGGCGATTTCAGCCAAGCCGGAAATGATCTAGTGTGAACGCGCTACGCGACCAACGCCGCTAAGGCGTGCAAGCCGCGCCATAAAGCGCCCGGATATGCGCCCTGTTGTCGGCAGCCGTTGGGCGGTTTCAAACTGCTGTATTGCGCGGCTCAGAGCCGTGTTGAGATGCCCATCTACAGGCGATGACCACAAACCCTGCTGCTTCAAACCGCGTTGTGTGGCGAGCACGAGATCGCGTGCATCCCCTTGAAGTGCCATCGATCGGCGAGGCGTTATTTTCTTTTGACCAGAGCCACCAAGAACAATGGTCTGCAAGAGTTTCTCGGAGGGTTTGGCCGTCACGTCCAAATTCTGATCGTATTGAAACGCAAAAATTGCAGCCCTGGTGACAAGACCTGCAGCCCCATCTTCAGCACCTGGATCATAGCCTTTGTTTTTGAGTTCACGCTGAATGGCTCGCACAAGCTCAGCCGTGTTGCCTGTATTGACGGGCAAGAACCGATTACGAACACCAATCCGGCCGGGTTGAAGGACTTCCCCCTCTGCATTGCCTGAAAAAGAATTGAGTACGACGGGCATTGACGCCGTGCCAATGGCAACCTTGCGAGGCTTATCGTGTCGGGCGACGCGACGCGGAGCGGCACGATCAAGTGATGCGGTTTCCAAGTAGGCAGACGTCGGTGCTGGACGCACTTGGGCAACACCAACATTTCCCATCGTCTTCGGTTGTAGAAATAGTAGATTAACGGCGACACCAGCGCTTAAGACAAAAAACGCGAAGAAACCGAATCTGAGACCCTTCAGGGACATGGATCTGAACTCAACTGATAACGCGCTTCAGGCGTGGTGGGTTAACAGCCCGACTATGGCCAGCCACCGTTAAGGTTAGATTAACTGTCCAACAAAACTGCAGAATCTAATAATCACGCCGCAAAGCCCCAAAAATGGGGGCGAGCAGACGATAGATAAAACTTGAGCCAGTTTTAAACAAAAGTTGGACACCCGATTTCTCCAACCGTTGTTGGTTACACGATAGCTTTTTGTGCAAAGGCGCGGGACAACAATGGAGCCGTCTCATGGGGTTTATTCGAAACGCAGCAATCATTGCTGTTGCAATCACACTCATTCCTGCTGATCCGCAGGATCGTGCACACTTGTATTCCAAGGCCCATCAAGGGGTTGCTTGGGCAACAACGTTCTGTGACCGCAACAAGACGACTTGTAAAAAGGGCGTCGAATTGCGCGACGCGTTCCTGGAAAAGGCGGCATTTGCAACCTCATCTGCATATGACATCGCGATTGTCCATTTAACGGGAACAGATGATACGCAAAACCTTGATGCCATGCAGGCCCGGCGTGTCGTACATCGGCCCGCCAGAGGCACTCTAACGCGCTACGACCGTCAAACAGAATGGCGCGGGCAACGCTAACCAACTCCCAAACCTCCGCAAGACTTTGTCAGCGCCCTTTAGAAAAGAGGGCGCTTTTTTCTTTTCAAGGCCTTGTCGCACGGCCCCCGATCGCCCTATGTGTTGGTTGAGACGGCGCACGTTTCGATTTTCTTGAGCATGAGTGAGGATCGCATTGGCGACTTGGAAACAGATCAACGACGACTTTGAGGTCCTGGACGATTGGGAAGACCGCTATCGCTATATCATCGAGCTTGGCCGTGATTTACCTGAGCTTGATGCTGCGTTGAGAACCGATGCTGTCAAGGTGCCGGGATGTGTCAGCCAGGTCTGGCTGATTTCAAGACCAAGCTCTGAGCCATCCGATGGTGGAATGGCTGATGCGCCACCAACCCTCCACTTCCTGGGTGCCAGCGATGCTGCAATTGTGCAAGGCCTGATCGCGATCTTGTTTGCCCTCTATCAAGAAAAATCGGCAGACGAAATTCTTGCTATTAATGCACAAGACAATTTGGCCAACTTAGGATTGGCCGAACATCTAACGCCGCAACGTTCAAACGGCCTTGCTTCTATGATTGATCGCATTCGCGCCGATGCAACAGTGTTGGTGACTGCGGCCTAGATCAAACATCCCTTCAGACCATACTGGCACTTAATTGGGCAACATTCAGGCTAGGCCCATGTTGGGTGTTCGTGCATTGATCGCACGCCACGGACAACGTTGACGCCAACCCAATCACCAATGCGTGTCCTAAGCAAGCGTTGGGCGATAACCGTCCTGGCCCCAATGGCGAACATCACAGGCGCGAGAACCCTCGCGCGCATTTTCGGGCTCCTTCAACCCGTAGTGTCGCGCCAGGCTTGATAAAGCCAACAGCAAGATGACTTTTCCAGAACGCCGCGGCCACCCGGCCTGCTGTTCGGAAACTTCAAGACCCTTCAGATGGCAACAGACATCCACCAAAATACTGGCAAGCTCCGGACCAACAGCTGCAAGCGCAGCATTAACCCGTTCACGTGCCTCTGCTGAGGCGTCGCTCATCATCACGGCATTTGGCCCCGTTCCATTTCGCCGGCTTGCGCTGGCTGACAATGCCATCGACCAATCCATGGTTACCCTTTGATTGAGGTTTGCCTGCGAAAAATCACGGCGCAAACGTTCACCTGCAGCAAACTGCGCCGTACTCACCATCGGTTTTCCATCTCGCCCTTTGCGGCGCGACAACCAACTTAACGGGCTTTCGTTTTCGTTGATCAAAGGCTTGTCGCCAACACCTAAGACCTCACCGCATTTTGACGACACCGCGCTTGACTTTTTTTTGCGCTTTGCTGGTGCGATTGCCTTGGCGGTGGCGCGACCAACCTGGGTCAGGCGCCACTCTCGCGGATTAGAACACGGCGCGACCAAACTTAGGCTCACCAACTTGGTCCAAATGGATTGCGGGAAGTCACCTGTGATTTTGTCGCCCTTGGGGCGACGGCGAATGACAGGAACGCCTCCGTCTTTTGCAGCCCATGGCAATGCAAAAGCATCCCCATGGGCAAGAGCACGCAATGCCTCGTGGGCTTTTTCGTTCAGCAAGGCAACGTTTGGGTGCAGGTATCGTGGCATTAGTCACCCATTCCCGTCGTTGGCGCAGAATAACCCGCATTTCGGTCTAAACTCTGCTCACCTTGTCGCGGAAAAAACAACATGTTCAGCACGGCGCATTCCAACAACTCAACAACCGTATCAAACATCGGATCGTCACGGCGGTCCTCCACGATGCTACATGCATGTGCCACCGTCGTGCGATCACGATCAAAAAGAGAACCAATTTCTGTGAAACTCAACCCACATGCAACATGAGCAACGTACATCGCCACTTGTCGCGCCCGCGCGACTTTGGCGCGCCCGCGTGATTGGCGTGAGAGCTCCACGAGATTGATAGCGAATACCTGGGAGACGGCTGAATCAATAATGGGTCGGTAGGCACGTTCTGGTCTGGGATGACGTCGCAACACATCTCGGGTCGGACTGAAATGCCTGTCTTTTGAACGCAAGGACATGCCCATCGCCATCAGCAATACTCCGCAATGCAGAAAAAATGTGGTCCACATCCACAATCAATTTTAAGGCCCCAACCATACCGCCAAAAAGGCCAATCCAAGTCGTCAATCTACCTGATCGGTGAACGAGGGGGATAACTCGTTAAGCATTCTCATCGAGCACTGCGCCTTGCAGGGCTGACACTTAATTTGAAGTCTGCCAATTTTAGTTGTGGTTACCGGAGCCTCCGGCAACCGGCGCACCCGAGTTATCCTCACGCACCACCTCCCATGACATGCTGTACGAAGAAAAATCCTTCTGCAGCATTGTCTTGGAGTGGTTAACTGATGGCGCGCGCATCCGCGATAAGCAAGCAACCAGCCGATAGCGTATCGTCTCATTGCAAGATGTCAGGATCACAAGACACCCATAATCGCGATCACGCGCTTCATGTTGTAGGCGAGTACGTTGAGCGCCATCTCGGTCGCCACCTTCG
>JAVJHY011294903.1:0-14249 GCA_035593235.1 Phascolosoma agassizii | reverse complement strand
GGATTCAGTTGAGTACTGACTTTCTTGTTAAGATTTTCTGGGGAATTTCCACCAAGATTCTTAATGCTACAATAATTCAATAACAGTAGTAAACTATTAAGGTATATACTATAATTATCGTTTACTTTATTTAGACCTTCGAGTATTTCATTTTTAATATAGTATCTCTTTGGTGTTTCAAGTACTAGATTAATACCAGTATTTATATTGAATTCTTGAAGAAAGTTAGTGTCAAATTTTTCAAACAAATCTGACGCTTTTTTTAATTCTTTTAAGGCGATAAATTTTGTTTTAATTTCCCTTTTTAAAGTAGCTATACTTTGATTTGACTGTTCCTTTTGTCTTGCTTCAATATTTAAGCTACTATTAGTAGCTGCTATTAATGTGTTAACTCTATTTATAAAGGCAAGTTTCTTTGCATTTAGAGTTTTCTCCTTGTTAATAAGGACTGTTTTTCTTGTAATGAGTTTACCTATTTTTTCTAATAAAGTATTTTCTTCATTATTAAAATTCAATAATTCAATCACAGAAACCTCTAAGATATCTTGAGTAATTCGTGCTAAAGTCGTACTCGCATTATTTATTGTTTCCGATTTATCAAAAGCTTGAATAATCTCTTCTTTGTTTATTTTTAAAATATAATGATCACTTAAAGCGCTAGATATTACAGAGTCATGTAGAGTGTATTTGCTTGATGTTCCTAAATTATATACAGTTTTGTAATTGTCGATAAAAGAGGATTGCTTCTCCTGAAGATTCTGCTTATGAGTTTTAAATTCTCTTAATGCATTTTCGTAGTCAAAATTTTTATTTGACTTATTAGCCAAATCCTTTAATTCCCCAGATTCGAAATAATTGATTATATCCCCTTGCTTTATGTATAAAAAATCATGCTGTAAAGAGATAGTATCCTTAAGTTCAGAATCCTTATTTGCTTTTATACTTATCTTATCTAAGCTTACTTTATTATATTTATCATCCAAATTGAGACCATCAAGTTTTTTTCCAATTGCCCACAACAATAGACTTTTACCACTTGAACGACCACCAATAATGACATTTAAATGAGGACTAAAGTTTAATTCTACGTCCTCTAAAATGCTATTATCATTAATGCGTAGTACATCTATCGTGTTATTGGTATGATTTATTTCATTAAACTCATTTGTCGTTTTAATTCTTGATTCAGGGTCAATAAAGGCAAGCCGTATGGATTCATAGCATTTAGAACCCTTTATATAATAGAATTCATGATCTCCAATGCCATTTTCGCCTTTGTGTTTACATGGGTAATTTTCAATACAATGATTATCAGAAAAATTAATGTATGGTATATCTTTCTTAGATTTAAAATTTGATGAAAGTAAATTATTAAAACCATATTCATATGAAGCTATTGTTTCTGGTTTAGTTACTTTTTCTAATGCACATTGCATTAAAAGAACCATTTTTTGGGCTTCAATTACTTGTCCGTCTCTATGTGCTGTTACGATATTCTTATCAGAATATGCATGTGGTATAAAAAAGTACTGTTCTGTTGGAAATATTTCTACTATATCTTCAAAAGTTAGCTTACGCTTCTTTTTGTCCGTTATACTTAAGTTGACATATTTCTCTTCTAGCTTTTCACTAATTCTCCTTACTGATTCAATATCAGAAACATCAAATATTAAGAGAGTATGGTAAGTTCTTTCCTTACGCTTAATAACTACAATGTCTAATTCTATACCTAGAAGTAATAAAGGATCAGTATTGGAGTTATAATTTAAATAATAATTCCTATACGCTTCAATATTTATAATGTTATGGTCTGTAAGAGAAAAGATTCTAACATCATTATCTATCATCTTTTGTTTTACATTATTAATATCAAAATCACCTTTATAGTCTCCTTCTTTAGTTGTTCGACTTAAGTTTGTATGAATATGTAAATCCAATTTTAGCCAATCTGAAAACTTGCTATTCATTGTTATTCTTTTTTAAGGTTTTAATCATGGCATTTCTTGGTTTTTGTAATAAGGCATAACTAATGTGTATCAGCCATATTGTTGTTATTTCTATTATATTTTTTCAAAAGGTGTTGTTAGCATGCTAATATTGGATGCTAACAACACCTTCCTATGATGAATTATTTAAAATATCATCTAATTGATTATTAATTTGGCATAAATTCTTATTCGAACCATGTATATATATTTATTTTGCCCTTAAATAAACTTAGAAAAACCAGTTTAATTTAGCAAACCTAATAAAATAATATGGCTAAACAATAGTATTATATAGATATTATAGTAAACACTTTATAATTATAAGTAATGCCATTCTCCAAATACAAAAAAAGCAACCTCCTAAAAGGAGACTGCCTTAATATATTATCTAAAAGATTATTTCTTTACAAAAGAGCATGTAGCTCTTAATATCTTTTTACTATTGTATCTATCACATCTTGTCCTGCTGAATGATCAGATAATAGAACTCCTCTGTTTTAGCAATTGCTAGATCAATTCTTTCGTCCACAGTTCCATCTACAATTCCCCAAACGCGTTCAGCATATTGAAGAATCTCAGCAATAAGACTAATTGTATTTAGGGCAAGTTAGCTATTTTAGGATGCGTGTGTTGTACACAGTACTTAATCAACAAAACCACGAGTTATCTTTAAAATTACATTCCCATCAACACTCCATTTTGAATAAATTGCACCTTTATATTGAGGCATCCAATATAAATATTCAATATAATCTATTTTCTCGTTATCTTTTTGAATGTAGAATTTATCATTTTCAACCAAATAATCTAGAATGAGAAAAATGTCAATTGTATGTGGAAGTTTTATTTCTTTTTTGTCAATATAGAGTGTTTTTGTTTTCGAAACTAATAGAAATTCATTGTCTTTATTTAAGTTACTTTCAATAAAGTCATTAACATCTTTAATGTCCTCAATTATATCTATCCCTATTTCTTCAATAAGTTTTGATTTTATATCATTATTCTTAAATGAAAGTTTGAAGTCGTCAATTAGTAAATTAAATTTTCCACTTTCATATTTATTGTTTGAGTATAGTAAAAAACTTCTTTTTGTACCATAAGACATCAGAACCTTCTGACTCATGACATTCATGGGAAATATAAACAAAGCAATTATAATTATGTGCTTAATTGTCATGGTGAATTTATATTGTGTACAACTAATGTGAATCAACAATATTAATATATAGAAAAGAACATGCTGCTCTTAGTATCTATCACATCTTGTCCTACTGAATGATCAGATAATCTAACTTTCATTCCTGTTTGTATAAAGAAAACTACATTGTCTTTATAGAATATATACATACAACCATCATTATACTTTGAAATTAAGTTCTCAGTTAAATTTTCATCAAATATGTTGTAAGAGATCATTCAATAAGGAGTCTGTTTTTAAAGAGTTTATGTTTAGCTTTTGTTAGCGCCCGTATTGTATTTTGATATTTTTTCATTAATCGTATTTATAAACTCTTCTTCTTCCGTTCCATTAAAGAAGCTTCTTTTAGGTATTATATATGCAGCTATTTTGTCAACGAATAAATAATAGTGGTCTTTTGATTCTTGAATTTCTTTAATTCCATTCCAATTGGTCAAAGTTTCACTTGAATTAGATATTTCTCTAAACCCCTTGTCTTCTATCAAATATGTTCTTTCACCAAGTATCCCCCCTTTGTCGTTAGGCATTTTCTTGATTTTAGATAACATAACTTGCCTAAATACTACAAAAATAATACCCCAAATAGCAGCGATCATAAGCATCTGAGTTATAATAGAAAGCAGATCGAATGGTTCATCAATATTCATCATTATAACAAGAAGTATTAAAAATAGAAAGGTAAAGGAAATAGGCTTTCTAAGGTTTTTTGTAGACTGAACATGTTTGTTAAATTGTAAAAAGTCTTCTCTCGTAATTTCTGTTTTCATTTTTGTTATTTCTATTATATTTTTTCAAAAGGTGTTGTTAGCATGCCAATATTGGATGCTAACTTTATTTAGCAAAACAAATATAATAGAATAACATGGCTAAACAATATTATTATATAGAAAAGAAGAATAATTAAAATACCAAAAAAGGCAGCCGCCCAAAAGGAGATTGCCTTAATATATTATCTATAATCTAAAAAATTATTTCTTTACAAAAGAGCATGTAGCTAAAGGAAGTATGTTCACTAAAGTTTCAATTTGCTCGGCACCGCCCATGAGGTTTAGATTTGTTAGCCGTTCGTCCTTTATTGCCCGTGTTTTGCTGCCTGAAATCTTAATACTGTTTTTAATTTTTCTGGAGCCGTCTTCCTAGCATCATTCAAATATATTTCCTTATGAATCTTTGATAATCGTTTCAATCCTTGGGCAATTGCAAAATCTTCCATAATCTTGAAACTTTCAGGTTCATTATCATAGCTCCCTAAATGCAACATTTGAACACAAGTCCCTTCATTAATTGTCTCAAATTTAACAGAATCCAATAATTCATGAGGTTTCTTTTCTTTTGTCAATGTAATAATCTTGTCAACAAAATCTAAATCGACAAAATCTGGCTGTCTTATCATTAATTTGAAAATCAAATCATCTTTTTTTATTGTTCCAGTAAAGTTCTTTTTTGCATCTTCCTTAATATCCCAAACACCTTCTAGTGGATAAACAGTATAATCGAAATATCCATCAGGTTCAATTCCTTTTTTATAACTCATCTTAACTGCGTATGACAAAGAATATAGAACTCCGATATATTCAGGAAAAACATCACTGTTAGGGTTTCCTTCTCCCTCTATTGTAAAGTATTTAAACTCTGGAATATCTACTGTTTCAGGTTTATTCTTTGGTAGATAAATTTTTTTTTCTTTTTTTCTCCATTCATATTTCATATTTTTCTCTTTCTTTGATTATTTGTCTCTGTCGCTCTTGCATGAACGCTAACGTGCGGCGCTATATGACGTAGGATCTTTAGTTGATTTATTTTTCAAATTTCATAAAAAAGAAAGGTAGCTATTTTAGGATTACATTTAACCATAACTATTCTAAAACGACTGCCTTGCCGTTGCTCATTAAAAGCACAAAACATTCGAAAACTCTCTATCCGCCTATGATATATAGCGTATGTTAGTGGCTGGGCTTTCTGCTAGTCATTAAAAGTTCTCTTCTAATTGCAACATTTTTCGAGAACATGCTAAAATCATTGGAAATTCGGCATTTTGTTCTTCTAAATTTAAAGCCATTTTATATGTGTCTATTTCAGCTTTAGCTAATGGTGCAAAACGCAGATATTCATTCTTTATGCTTTCTTTTGATATCAAATCTTTCTGCGGATAATTTTCAAATTCATAATATGCTTCTTCTACAACATCATCAATATCTTCATATGATGCTAGTAGTTTTACCTGATTAGCAAAAACATCCAAAAGCTGATTACGCGTTGAGTTCATAGTAATTGCATCTTCTTCTGAGAGTCTATTCCCTAACGACTGCATCATTATTTCATGCAACCTCTTTTCTAATAAATCATGTTCTGAATTTAAAATAGATAGAACATCTACATATATGTCATCATCAGGCATTTTGTCTTCTACAGCATCAAGGAAAAATCTATATGCATCTATTTCATAAACAAATTCATCTGAAGCTTCTTCGAGCTCATTTCTTTTAACCTGAGGATTAGTTTTATATTCAGGTTGCAATTCAAGTGACATAGATAGAGCAATATCCAAATTATAATCAGAAGTTGCAAGAACAACGACATCTCTCAAAATTAATGCAATGAAAGACTCTTTCTCAATAAATATTAGTTCATCATTAACCTTAATGTAAAGCTTTTTCAGAATAAGGTCCTTAACTTTTTGCTCTATTGACTTTGTGTTTTTTGAATCTAAATTCACAATCATATATTATGTTTTTTACTGTTTTGCTGCTTGTATAAGTGCTGTTAGTCGGTCAATCATTACCATTTGTTATTCATAAAGTTCCCAATATAAATCATCAATAAAGTGCGTGAAATTTTCGCTCGTAAATATTTCTCTATAATCACCGTCTTCGTCCAGGATGTAAAAACTCTCTTCTTTTTTCATAACAGCATCATATCTCATACTTGCTTGAAATGGGGTATCAAAATAGTAAAGTTTACCTACTTCTTTACATACCATATTTAATGCTGAATAGAGATATAAAATTCGAGTTTCACGAAGCACTTCTTCTAATTCTTCAATAGTTTTCCAATAGTGTTTCGGTGTACTTATTGTATTAATATCTTCTTTGAGCAGTTTTACATTTTCTGACCAAGGATTATTTTCAAAATTATTTGATATATTCTCAATTTCTTGTGATAGTTTACTTATCTCTTCTTTTGTCATAATGATAGATTCTTTATTGTCATATTACTTTGTTTTGATTTTTCATCGCCTTGCCACTAACGTATGTGTAACATCAATATTGATGTTATTTCTATTATGTTTTTTCAAAAGGTATTATTAGCATGTCAATATTGGATGCTAACTTTATTTAGCAAAACAAATATAACAGAATAACATAGCTAAACAATATTATTATATAGGAAAGAAGAACAATTAAAACACCAAAAAAGGCAGCCTCCCAAAAGGAGATTGCCTTAATATATTATCTATAATCTAAAAGATTATTCTTTTTATATAAGTTCTGTCGTCTATCCATTATTTGGAATATTAATAATGTAAAACATATTTATTTAGTTTTTAACCACTTATCAAAATAAACTCTATCGTTATTATTTTCGTTTTCAAACCATTCACAACATAGATGATATTCGTCATTATTAGCAAAAACAGTGTCCTTCCAATAGTGCAATGGTTTATCATTTCGATTGATTACTTTTTTCAACAATGGATATTGAATATCTAATATTTTCTTTGAATATTCTGCATCTTGAAAATTAATAATTTCCTCTTGATTTATTTTATTTTGTTTAAATAAAGAAACTATATTTCGCTTAGCATAGGCTCCAATTTTTTCGGACTTATTATTTAGTAACTCACTAATTTTACTTGCAGTATCTCGTCTTTCAGGCTCAATGTGGGTATTATCTTTTGTCGCTTCAACTGCTTTTAAGATTAAATCTTCATTTTCTTCCCAGAAACGACTAAGTAGTTCATTTTCCTTATTTGAAATAGCCATATATTTATTATTATTTTCTTTAGTACTAACAGGGCTGCTTAATGCCTTAAGATAATCTTGTAAAATAAATTCAATATTCTTATTAACCCCTTCTTCTATTATAGGTTCTATGATCTGATCAACTATTGTTTGGTAATTAATTTGAATATAATTCTTGCAACAACACTCTGCCTCTACTAGTTTTTCTAACTCTAATGTTGAAATAGGTGTTAAATACAGAAATATTTTTTCTTTCTTTTTATTCTCTTTTGAAAAATGGTCATAATATCTTTGAGTTTGATCATTATGCTCATTACTATAAATCTTATTCTCTATAATTATTTCGACATTGAAATTTGCAATTTTTAATTCAATATAAAGATCAACAAACCCATTATTAACGGATAAATTCTCAATCGAATTCCAATAATCAATTTCATAATTTCCTAAAATTATAAGTTGTTGAAGTTCATTACTAAATGTATTCAAATCAGACTTAGTAATAATTACATCTAATATTTTTTTTAAAGCAGATTTTGCAATTTCGGTATTTTTGTCAAAAAGCCATTTGAAAAATGATGTATGCCTAATTTCCTTTCTATTAATATTATATATTTCCATTAAAGAGTTCGTTGCATAGTACTGCCTTAAACTTTGTGTAGTTGTACTATTTTTAAATTGAACTATTCTATCAATAATTTCACTCATAATTTAACTAATTGTCGTTTTATTTGGTTGCTTGTAACGGTCTTGTTAAGTTTCGTGGGCGATTTAAAAGAGTAATCTTACCAAACCGCAAAAGAAGCAAGTCGATTAAATTTAGCTTTTGTTGTGTACCGTACTTTATCTCAGTTAATCGAATATGAAAATTAAAGGGAAAATAAATATCACAAATACTGTCCATAAACTGTATATAGGTAAAAAATGTGCTATTGCTTTTTCTACATTCTCAATTTCTTGTATGTTTTTTGAGGCTTTAAAAAGTCGATATGCTACAAATAATAAATTAATTAATATAAGAAGGTTACTTCCCAATACTGCAAGTCTGTTGGGTGTAATACCCCATTCTGAAATCCTAAAAACTATTGCAGAAAGAGCAATTCCATTTATAATTATTGTTACGATTGAGAGTAATAATAACATTATTATAGCAATTTTGCTTTTATAGTTTTTAGTAGTCTCAGCGACTGAAAATAGAATTATTGCCATTACTCCAATTAATAATATATTGAAAATGATTAGAAAATCACGGTCTCTATAAGGATCTTCACCAGAGTAGATAATTGCAAATAAATAAACTGTAAGAGTTATTAAAACCAATGGTGTAAATACTTTGGCAATAACTGGAGAAACTTTATTTACCAGCTGTGGGTTTGAACGAACTAAATAAGTGCCTACAATTGGAGAAGATGCAAGTCCCCAAATAACAATATAGTTGAAGTAGAACTCTTCAAGGTGGATTTCTATTATAGAAAAAAGTCCAAGCGTAATTGCTGTCAAAAGTGTTCCTGCAATGAGAATTATACCTGTCATTACAAGCAAATCTCCATTAAACCTTAAAAAGTCAAGTCTTATTTTATAGTCTTTTACTTTGTTACCAATAAATGTAAATCCTAAAACAGCCCAAAGGAATAGAGGTAGATGAATACAAGCGAGTATAGTAGTATCACTATTATTCTCAGGCAAAATATTTATAAAAATCAATGAGATAATAATCGCAGTTGAAATAGTAATAATTTTTTTAGAGGAGAGATTTTGTTTCCAAGCAAAATAAATTGTCAATAATGGAAGAACAACGAATGCAATATTACGTTGGAAGAAAAAAACAGAGTTTATACCTGTGAATTCAGGAAGCTTTGCAATTAGTCCTGCAATACAGGAAGCAATAATTATAAAGATTAATTCATAGTTTGAACCCCAAGAAATTTCATTGGTTTCATAGTTTAATCTCTCTTTCCAAAATTCCGATATTTTATTACTTTTTATTTCGGGGTAAAGAGAATTAAATTCTGCCTTAAATACAGACTTGTCATTTCGATACAATTTTTCAAGTTGTTTTGGATTTTCTATGCTATTTAATATTTCGTCTCTCATTTATATTTTTCCGTATGGCGCACAACTTGTGTGTAATAGTTAATTTCAGTTAGTTTCAGATTTATTACTTAGCTACGTCTTAAACAAAATAATGCAATTAAACACTTATGCTTTAGATTTTGCTGACAGTGAGAAAGCAAATTTATAAAAAAACATGGCTAAACAATATTATTATATAAAATATTGTTTAACCATACTAAAAAAGGCAGCCTCCAAAAAGAAGACTGCCTTAATATAGAATGTATAATCTAACTTTCATTCCTGTTTGTATAAAGAACTCATCCTGAATTCATCTCACTTCCTGTAGCTGCTGCCTTTGTTCCGTCTTTCTTACATAACCTGGGAAACACTGAGATCCAAACGCACCACCACCATATTCCAAAACTACATTGTCTTTATAGAATATATACATACAACCATCATTATACTTTGAAATTAAGTTCTCAGTTAAATTTTCATCAAATATGTTGTAAGAAAACATTCCCATGCCACTTCTTTGCCATCCAATAGTGATAGGTTTACGGCTAGAAATAGATATGCAATTAGCATTATCTAACTTCATTTTAAGGATTCTCAGTTCCTTTCTAGTCCAGCCAAGATCATTCAATAAGGAGTCTGTTTTTAAAGAGTTAATATTTATCAACTAAGTCTTTCTTTGTTTAAGATGGTTCAGTCGAAGTTCCGTAAAATGCTATACAAACAAATAAGGACAGGACTAGCATTAAAGTAAAAATAATTCCTCCTGTTTTAAGTAATGTTTTCAAGAGTCTTCTCATTGGTTTGTTTGGTTGCAGCAAAGATTTGGTGTTGTCCAATAAGAGATACAATACTTGAAATTACTACAAAACCGCTATAAACTATACATTTTGTTAGGCACTTTATTTTTTAAATGTTTTTGTAACGCTTTGGGTCTTACTAGCAATACCAATATTATACCCATAATACAAAGTGATAGAAACACCATCCACATCTTTTGATTCAGGTATTTCATCTTTGATTATTTTATAAAAACTATCGAAGTACTTAGATTCTAGATCACTAGCTTCATTTTTATCATCAATTCGTACAGTAATCTGTACTAATGAATAGGTTCTTGAAGGTTCATTTGTACTTGAATATATAGTATTACTTGATTTTACTTCATTAACTGTAATAACTCCATCAACATTTTCAATTTTTTCTTTAGCAGAAAGTAATTGACTTAGTGTGTTTTTACTAAATGTCTGATAAGTCCCCATACCAATCATCAATATGGCTATGACGCCAATTGGAATAAGCTTCTTAATACTTCTGTCGTTTTGTTCTTCGATTTCTATATCGATAACTTCTTTATTTGTGACAATACTATTGATTAATATATCGTGTAAACATCTTCTTGATTTATTAACTAGAATAAAGTAGAATGAAGCAAATATTGTCAAAATCAAGAGCATTAATATTATTATCATATCACTTCCGCCTGAAAATATCTCTACATTCATTATAGGGAAAAAGACAATGAAAGATCTTAAAAAAGATTTGTCAAGTGACAAATATTCACCTTTAATATCTGTTACTTTAGCACCTATAGCCTTTTTTCCTAATGTTTGTCCTTTACCGATTGAGCTTTGAAGAATCGAGAAATAAACTATAGTTATTGAGCTACCGATTAAGGTTCCGTATTTGCCAAGTGAGACATAAAAATCTTCTAAAAACAATCCTGAGATATATCCTAGTATTCCGAGAATAGTAAAGTCAAGAATTAAAGCTAATAGTCTTCTAAAAATTGATGGTCTTAGTTTTTTATCCATTGTCTATGTTTTATTGTGCCTAACTAATGTGAATCAACCATATTGTTGTTATTTCTATTATATTTTCTCAAAAGGTGTTGTTAGCATGCCAATATTTGTTGATAACTTTATTTAACAGAACAAATATAATAGAATAACATGGCTAAACAATATTATTATATAGAAAAAAGAACAATTAACATAACAAAAAAAGGCAGCCTCCAAAAAGAAGACTGCCTTAATATATTATCTATAATCTAAAAGATTATTTCTTTACAAAAGAGCATGTAGCTAAAGGAAGTATGCACTTTTATTTCTATTAACAATCATAACACTTTATTGTTTTATTTAAAATCTTCTCCAATTTATTAATCTATCATAATGAGGTGATGAGAACTCACAAGAATTACAGTTAATATCCCATAGATTTGAAATCGTTGGGATCTTTACACTAAACTATCTAGCAATATGAATTTGAATAAAAAAACTTTTTAAAAAAGATCTTTGTGATTATGATTAATGTTATTTTTTGGAATTCTCAGGATTGATAGGCTCAATAACTGATTGTAATCTTTCTTTATTATTTGTATAAATCAAAATTGTATCGGTGTATTTATATGATTTTACAATACTTTTAAGATCTGGAAATATAGCAGGTCTTGAGAATCCATTTTTTGAATGGAATAAACCATTCTTATAATAGATACCATGTGTAAACTTGCCTTTGCACTTTAATGCAATTAAAGTTTCATCCGGCATAAGGGGTTTCGCTCTTTTGTATTCTTTCCATGAATATGCCTTCCTTTTAAGTTTTAGAGTTTCAAGAATTAGCTGATAAGTTTTTCCATTAATTAAACTTTCAGAATCGAAAAAGGGATGTGGATTTACATCATTAGCCTTACAATATACTTCCAAAGCATAAGAAAAGCATGTTTGCCCTCGGTATTTAGCAGAACTATAAAAGTAAGCTGAATCAGGTTTAAAATATAAATTCTTTCGATTCTTCAATTTCTCCATTTGCTGCTTTAAATCTTGAAAATCTTTATCAGGATCTCTAACATATTGATTAATTCTAATTGTTGTATCTAGAATTTGATAATTAAAAACACTATCGTTTTTTCCTGTTTTTAATAATGTTTTTGGTTTGTCTTGCCTGAAACGGTATTTATATTGAGTTTCGTCCTGTTGAACATTATCTACATAAATAATTTTCGAATTCATACTACAAGCGAATAGTAAGAACAGTATTGCAATATGAATAAAAAGATTAATTATGTTTTTCATAATAACTGCTAAGTATTTAATTGAATTTTTGTTGTAATTTCTTTTATATCTTTTAAAAAGCTGACTATACACAGCTAATTTGGGTGTATATAGTATCTATCACATCTTGTCCTACTGAATGATCAGATAATCTAACTTTCATTCCTGTTTGTATAAAGAACTCCTCTGTTTTTGCAATCGCTAGATCAATTCTTTCGTCCAAAGTTCCATCAACAATTCCCCAAACACGTTCAGCATATTGAAGAATATTTGTTGAGTGCAATGAATGATAACGTTTGTGTGTATGCGAAGCAGATTTGGGCGAGCGTTTAGCGATAGGCAAGCGCTCACCGTATACACGCTGCTATGTGATACTGTAAATTTGATTATAATTTTTGATTGTGTTGGTCAAGTCTTGCGGCGTATTTACAATAAAATCTGGTATTGCTTCTTTCAGCTTGTTTATGTCATGCCACCCCCACAAAACAGCGATTGTTTGGGCACCAGCGAGCCTACCTTCAACCATGTCTCCTTTAGTATCACCGACGTAAAAATAAGAGTAGTTAGGATGTTTTGCTTTGATTCTTTGAATTTTTTTAACTTTGCTTGTTTCTTTTTCCGCACCTATTACTTTTTCAAAAGTATTGATGCCTTTAGAAATAAGTAGATTCTCAACTATACTTGATATATTGGATGTTACTATATAGATTATGTTTTCATTTGCTAGTTGAGCAAGCATATCTTTAATACCTTGGAATAAAGAGATTTCCTCTTGGTATCTTAGGAAGTTTATTTTTAGATTATCTAAAATTGTTGGAATGTCGTTCTTGCTAATGCCTACCATTATCATTCCATCATATAAATTCCCGTCAAATAAGTTTAAAAAAGCTTCTCTTGAAGATATCTGCTTGTATCCCGATTTTACACAAGCTGAAACAAAAGCAGACATGAATATTTCTAGCGAATCGATAATAACACCATCACAATCAAAAATTATTATTTTTTTCATAGTATAATTAAAATTAATTTACATTTCACATAACTGCCACACTAAGTTGCGTGGGCTATTTCAAAGAGTTGCTCTATAAAAGCTGATTCACTGGCTCTTACATTACCTTTCTTTACAACCTCTCTAATCATTGGAAGATAACTCTCCTGTGTTTTTAAGTCTGCATGTTGAATTACAAGATAAAGAGTTTGATTGCCTCGTCTACCTATGATATCTGAGCCTAACCAACCTCTGCTGTCAAGTATTCTTACTATTTCAACAACATTTATAGAATCCGCTTTTTTTCCTATTAACAATTATAATCTTCATAATACTTTATTGTTTTATTTAAAATCTTCTCCAATTTATTAATCAGTTTTTTAGTCTCAGATTGACTATGCTCGTCATTAATTCTAAAATCTCCAATCGTTATTGAGCAACTCCCAGAACCTTTTGCTGGCAAGATGTTATACCAAGTAACATTGTCGTTTTCATCTAGTAGATAAGATTCCCAATAATTCGCAATGTACGTTTCTGATGTTATCAAATCCTTGAAAATACAAATATCGTCTTTTTTTAATATTTGCCTTAAAGCGGAAGGAGTTCTCAATAAATCTCTCTTATACAAACTATTAAAAGTCAACGAAATAAAATCTTCGTCATAATCTGGGTAATTATTCTTTTCGATTGCCCACGATAACCTTTGATTTTGTTTGAGAGTAAAAATCTCTTTTTCAAATTCTTTATTATGAAGATTATTTTCAATCGCTTGGTTTTTTTTGAGTAATTCTGTTGAGTAAAGTTTATTTATTAACTCCAATTCTGTCAAATGGAAATAAATCATTCCAAAATTCGATTCGTTGTATTCAATTCTTTCTCCACCATAAATACTAATGCCAACAGCACAGTTATCAAAATCCCATTTGCAATTTCTAACCACACTTCCACTACCATAGTGGTCTCCAATAGTATCAGAGGTTCTTTCTC
>JAVJHY011293844.1:0-14251 GCA_035593235.1 Phascolosoma agassizii | reverse complement strand
GCCGCCGCCGCGCCCATACCGATACCCCGGCCAGCCCCCGTAACCAGCGCGCGTTTGCCATCGACTCGAAAAGACGGCGTTTCCGGTAGTGCGCTCATTGCGCCGCCGTGCCGTAGGGTACGTGTTTACCACCATAACGCCGAACGCGGATATTCGCTTGTTCTGCGTGCCCAACAAACCCTTCCAACATGCACAGTCGTGAACATACTTCACCAACCATCGCCGAAGCTTCGTCGCTCAACACGCGCTGATAGGTTTGTGTTTTAATAAATTTTCCCACCCATAAACCACCGGTATAGCGCCCCGCTTTTTTCGTCGGTAACGTGTGATTTGTACCGATGACTTTATCGCCATAACTAACATTCGTTCGAGCGCCAAGGAACAACGCGCCGTAATTGGTCATATTCGTTAGAAAATAATCGGGATCGGCGGTCATCACTTGCACGTGCTCAGAAGCGATGCGATCGGCCTCACCAACCATTTCGTCCACGGAATCGCACACGATAACCTCACCGTAATCTTCCCACGCGGCACGCGCGATATCGGCGGTCGGCAAGATCGTTAGCAGACGCTCAATTTCGCCGAGGGTCTCTTTGGCCAACTGCTGTGAGTTGGTGAGTAGAATTGCGGGCGACGTTGGACCGTGTTCCGCCTGGCCGAGTAAATCCGTCGCACATAGCTCACCGTCTACCGTGTCATCGGCGATGATCAAGGTCTCTGTCGGGCCGGCAAACAAATCAATACCAACTTTCCCGTAAAGCTGGCGTTTCGCTTCCGCAACGTACGCATTGCCAGGACCGACCAGCATATCGACTGGCGCGATGGTCTCGGTTCCTAGCGCCATTGCACCGACAGCTTGCGTCCCGCCCAGCACTAGGATTTCATCGGCGCCGGCTAAATGCATTGCCGCGACGATGGCCGGATGCGGTCCGCCATCGAACGGCGGCGCTGCAGCGATTACCCGTTTAACGCCAGCGACTTTGGCTGTAACAATACTCATATGCGCCGATGCGACCATTGGGTATTGCCCCCCCGGCACATAGCACCCGACCGCATTAACGGGAATATTCTTATGCCCGAGGATAACGCCTGGTAATGTTTCGACCTCGACATCTTGCAACGCCGCTTTTTGATGTTCTGCAAAATTTCTGACCTGCGCCTGGGCGAAGCGGATATCGTCAAGGTCTCGTTGCGCAACTTTCCCGATCGCATGTTCAATTTCTTGCTCGTTCAGCAGAAACGATTGCGGTTTCCAATTATCGAAGCGCGCTGACATTTCGCGTAGCGCCGCGTCCCCGTCTTGTTCGATATCACGCAATAAACCTTCGACAATTGCGCGAACTTTTAAATCATCTTGGTCGCGCTCGGTTTGTGGACGTCCGCGCTTTAAGTACTGTGCCATACCTACCTCTTTGTTGAAGAACGGAGGCGTGAATAAATTCGCACCGAGCCGAACGATGCTCTGGAATCACTGACCGCTGGTCAAACTCGAGACGCTAAACGTTCTCTTAATTCCGGCTTTAGTCATCGTTGGATGCTCGGTTGGCGTTAGTGCGCGCACAACGGTGGCTGTACTCGCGGCGCGATCGATGTTCACTTGGCCGCGCCAGCTCGGCACTGAAGTTTCCAACGCCCGATCGCCCTCGCCGTCGTATGACGGTGCCTTATAAGACGCTAGAAACGTTTTCCAAAGTTTTTCGTCGTGGTCGAACACCAACGACAATGCCACACCAAAATTTTGCGCATCGAGGAATAAGATACGACTTCCGTATGGATGCCCGTCCCAGGTAGAACGCAATTCAACGACGTGGCAATTTCGAACTTGCCATCGATCTTGCGGAAATCGACTATAAGGCCCGATCATTGTTTGCAAGTCGTGCTTGGAGTCCGCGATGTAGAGGATTTTTCTTTGCCCTATATACGTCCACTTGTAATCCAGTACACGACCGGAAAATCCTTCGAAGTCGTCTAAGGTCGCCGTGGATCCCATGAAACTATCTGCACGCTCTTGCGCCGATACACGCCGCACCCTTCTCTCAGTCGGTAAATACGTATTCACCTGGTCGTCTTGTTCGGGATCGAGCATGCGTTCGACAACAAATTTAGTGCCCTTAATATTGAACGGTTCGACGAACTCGATATAGTCCTTGAAAAATCGAGTGTCACTATCCGGTACGCCGACGTCGTAGTTTTGCTCGGCGAGCATTGCGAGTTTGTTCAAATAGACCCGGTGATAAAATTGATGCAAGGTGCGCTCTACCGAACCCCCACCCAGTAGCCCCGCCTTCGGATCGAGTGGCGCGCGCGTACCGTTGGTCGTCAAATAGGTCATCGTTAGTTCATCGACCTTGTAGCCGTAATACTGCCAGCGGTGAATATTATTCCAGGCGAGCATATACCCTCCTAGACTCGGTTCAGCGGCAGTAATCTGCGCTACTGCGAACGGTCGGCCCGCGGAATAATTTTCGAGCCGTCCATCTCCGCCAATGCTTGGTTGTCCTTGAAAGCGTTCGGTAGCAGCGACGTAAGACGCGTGCGCGGGGTTATCTCCGGTCGCCTGGATTTCGAGCTGCATTTCGGGAAAATCAAATTCTTCAATCAAGCCTGGGGCAAGCCAAGACCGCAGGGTTGCGAGCTCGCCTTGGCCGTATAATTGGCCCGCACTCGGCGCGTCGGCGACGCTTGATTCGTTTATCCACGCCAAGATTTCCGCGCGCGAAACCTCCTCACCGGTCGCATTCGCCAACGGTGCAATAAGCCCGACAACTAGGGCTACTAACTTGTATCGATGCATGGGTCTTATCCTCCGCTCAAAATACTGACGACATCATAAGGCAAATTCGCCGGGCGCAGGCCGGAACGTAGGTGGCCCATCGCCCTACAAAAGAATCGCGCCCTCGTGCACTAACAACCAATGCTTGCGCTCCATTCCGCCACCGTAACCCGTGAGGCTTCCATTCGCTCCGATAACTCGATGACAAGGCACCACCAGCGGTATCGGGTTACTGCCATTGGCGAGGCCGACGGCACGTGACGCGCTCGGTTTACCAATGGCGCGAGCTAATTCACCATAGCTACATGTTGTCCCTGCAGGGATATCTCGCAACTTGTGCCAAACAAGTTCTTGAAATGGTGTGCCGGCGCTTGCCACCGAAACGTCCTCAATCACCTCAAGTTCGCCGGCGAGGTACCGTTTCACAACGTTGCTAAGCCCAGCAGGATTTTTTGCTGGCGTTAATACAATCTCACCGTAGTGTTTCGCTAGCAGCCGCATCATGCGTTGTTCGTAACCGGCAAAATCGAGGGCACGTAAGTTTTCGCCATCGGACACCAAGGTGATATCGCCGATTGGGGACGGGATCGTGTCGACGAGTAATTCCATACTGAATGCTCCGATTTTTAACCTAACCGCCGGATAGGGACAACCACAAATAGATTGCAGCATATGCACGCCACGGTCGCCACTTTGTCGTGCGTCGCTCAATATCCGCCGGGCGCGTAAGACCTAAAGCTTTTTTCACGCCAAGGTCGCCGAGGGGTAGCGAATCGGGCCAAGCTAGCGCACGCATCCCGACATAAGATGCGGTCCACTCACCAATACCTGGCACCGCAAGCAAACGCTCCCGCACAATGTCGGGATCGGACCCCGGCGCAAGCACAAGGTGCCCGGATACGATTAATTCCGCCACCCTTTTTATCGTCGCCGCCCGTTTCGCAGGCATCCCGATTTTCGCGATACGGCCGACATCGGCATCGGCGATGCGCGCTGCGGTCGGACTGAGACGGGTGAGCGCTGGCCACGGCGTCGTGATCGGGGCGCCAAAATCTCGTGCCGCGCGTCCGGCTAACGTAGTCGCACCTTTAACGCTCACTTGCTGACCCAGAATTGCGCGCAACAGAAGTTCGAATCCGTCGAACGCGCCCGGCAGACGCATGCCGGCTTCGGCGCGAATAATTTTCGATAGCAACGGATCGGCGGCCAAATGCTGATCGATCTCCAGCGGGTTCGCGCGCGTATCGAATAGCGTTTTGATCTTAGTGATCAGTTGCGCGCTTACCGGCTTCAGAGATTGTGCTATCAGTAAATTTAGCGCATGCGGCGGTGGCGCACGTTTTGTGCCGGTATAAGGCCTCACGCCGATCCAGCCCCGATGACCCGCGATATCTACTGTACGCAAATAGGTATTGTGTTCGACGGTTTCCACGCCGGGTATCGCACGTGCCCCGAGGAAGGCGATTAACGTATCCCAATTTAACGGCGGCCGATAATCAATGCGCAAGGACAGCGCGCCCGGGCACTCATAGTCACCAATCGGTTGCATCTTCACGACTTTTTTGCCTTGCAAGGCGGATGGACGTAGTCGGTAGCGCGATCTAAATAACGTATTGAGACGGTATAGATTACTAAAGCCCGCCGCTAATGCCACATCGACCAACCGCATGTCGGTTTCCGTGAGTAGCTGTTTCGCGCTTAATAGTCGCTGGGTTTCAGCAATCTCCTCGATGTTAACGCCGAATTCTCGGGTTAGGGTATTGCGAAGTTCTGAATCACAAACATTAAATTCTGCTGCGAGTTGCGCAACACCAAACTCATTCAAGGCGCCATCTTCAATTCGCCGTAAGGCAAGACGCGCGAGTGTTGAGTCAATATTGACGTTAGCATCACCCGGCGCGAGCTCGGGCCTGCACAGCAGACACGGGCGAAAGCCGGCGCCTTCAGCGGCGGCGGGATGTCGATGGAACGTGCAATTATCGAATCGAGGTATTCTCGCCTTACATGTTGGACGGCAGTAAATCCCCGTCGAGGTGACGCCAATGAAAAACCGACCATCAAAGCGTCGATCGTGTCGCTTAAGCGCGGCGTAGCGGGCACTGCGGGTTGTAGGCAAGAGCGAAGTCGTCATGCGCTACGATTCTCACTCAGACGCTTGTCGAACACTAGTCGTTTACCGCTACGCAATAGCAAGCAACGGTAATTAACAATACTTCAACACGATAGTGTGGTATCTTCACGCTTTCTGGAGCTGCAAATTGCAACTCCAGCGCGTCATCTTTAGTTGTTAGTACGTTCTAGACCGCACGATGAAATAATTATCGTCGGTTCAAAACCTACTGTCCCGCCTCTCGAGACCAATTACTGCATGGCGCGTGTGCTTAAGCACACGTTCCGGCAAAGCCAAAACCAACCCGGACGACCCGCGTCTTTATGTGACGCCGGCCGGCCGTCGCTTGTTTCTCTTCGCCATTTAAAGCACGCCGCCTGGCGTTCTCCATGTGGAGACCCCGCGCGGCATCATCAGGAAAAATGAATCAATGAATTTCGAAGCACTCGGTTTGTCCGAGCAGTTATTACGCGCCGTGCGCGACACCGGCTACACGACGCCGACACCAATCCAAACTCAAGCTATTCCGGCCGTATTAAGCGGCGACGACGTCATGGGTGCAGCACAAACTGGCACTGGCAAGACCGCGGGATTTACCTTGCCACTATTACAGCGCTTAAACGAAAGACCGCCCGTGCAAAACAATCGCGCACGCGCACTCGTGCTAACGCCAACCCGCGAGCTCGCCGCGCAAGTTCAAGAAAGCATTCGAATCTACGGCAAGTACCTAAAATTACGCTCGGCCGTTGTGTTTGGCGGCGTCGCAATTAACCCGCAAATGATGAAGCTACGCCGTGGCGTTGACGTATTAGTTGCAACCCCGGGACGCTTGCTAGATTTGCATCAGCAAAACGCCGTTCGCTTCGACGACATAGAAATTCTAGTCCTCGACGAAGCAGACCGTATGCTTGATATGGGCTTCATTCACGACATCAAGAAAATAATGGCGCTGCTACCACACAAGCGACAAAACTTAATGTTTTCTGCAACGTTTTCTAACGACATTCGCACGCTCGCGAAAGGCATTACGAATGACCCCGTCGAAATTGATGTTGCGCCCCGAAACTCGACGTTGGAGGCCATTGAGCAAGTTATCCATCCAGTCGATAAGGCGCGTAAGCCGGAACTACTTAGTCATCTAATCCGATCGCAAAACTGGTTCCAAGTGTTGGTATTTTCTCGCACCAAACACGGGGCAGACAAACTCGTAAAACGCCTCGCGCGCAACGATATCAACGCTGCGGCAATCCACGGTAATAAAAGCCAAGCGCAGCGGACAAAAGTACTCGCCGGATTCAAGCACGGCAAGATTCAGATTCTCGTCGCGACGGATATCGCCGCACGCGGTATCGATATCGATCAGTTGTCACACGTGGTGAACTTCGATCTACCAAATGTTCCCGAGGATTACGTCCACCGCATTGGCCGCACCGGCCGGGCTGGTGCAAAGGGCAACGCAATTTCATTAGTGAGCGCCGATGAAGCCAAACAGCTGCGCGATATCGAGCGTCTACTTAAAAGCAATATCAAGCGCGAAATAATCCCGGCGTTCGAACCGGAACATGCCCTGCCGAAAAACGATGGTAATAAAACTCGTGCGGCGAAGACGAAACGCCCCCATAACAAACAGGCACGCGGCCGCCACACTGCCCCAAACTCGCCGAACCCGCGGGGTCGATCGCGCGGCGCACGCCGTGATGCCGCCAAAGCGGGCTAAGCGATTACCGAAGCGAGAATTGTTAGGAGGATTTCATCTAGATAGCCATGCGCGGCATAATGGTCTACAAATTTACCAATAAGAGATTTGACGACCATGAGCATCGCACGACCCACGGGTGAGCAAATCCAAAAACTCGGTGGCGATTTGTCCATCGAGATAAACGCCGCCGAAGCAGAAACCTTTGCCGCGCTAATCGAAGGCAACTTAAGCGTCTATGAAACCCTGGATGACTTACCGGACGATTTACCGCCGGTAAAATATCCGCGCACCCGAGGTTTGCAGCCGACACGGGCTGCAAACCCACTAAACGCTTGGTACTGGCAATCTGATATTCCTGGCGCCGCGAGAGGTCGATTAAAGGGCAAGCGGGTGGTGTTCAAGGACAACATCATGGTCGCCGGCATCCCCATGATGAATGGTTCCGCCACCCTGGAAGGATATGTGCCTGAGGTTGACGCAACCGCGGTCACGCGCGTTCTAGATGCCGGCGGCAACGTCGCGGGGAAAGCGCACAGCGAGTACTTTTGTACCTCCGGTGGTAGTCATACCAACGCCACCGGGCCGATCCACAATCCTCACCGTCCCGGACATACAGCCGGCGGCTCATCGAGCGGGTGCGGTGCCTTGGTGGCAGCGGGCGAAGTCGACATGGCGGTTGGTACGGATCACGGGGGCTCTTGCCGAATCCCGGCGGCGTTTTGCGGCATCGTCGGCATGAAGGCAACCTACGGATTGGTGCCTTATACCGGCGCAATGCCAATCGATATGACGATCGACTACATCGGTCCGATGACACGGAATGTCGCCGACAATGCAGTCTTACTCGAGGTTCTTGCGGGCGCGGACGGCATCGATCCCATGCAGCGCGGCATTAAGGTGCATAAATATTCCAAAGGTATCGACGACGGCGTTAAGGGTTTGCGCATTGCCGTGGTTAAAGAGGGATTCGGTCACGACAACTCCGATCCCGCGGTCGACGAACGGGTTCGCGCCGCGGCTAAACAGCTCGCCGCACTTGGCGCTGAAATCGACGAAGTCTCGATACCCATGCACAAACTGAGCGCCGCAATTTGGACGCCCATTTATATCGAAGGCCTGGTGGTGTCGATGATGCACGACAACGGGTTCGGTAAAAACCGAGCGGGTGCTTTCGTACCCAGCCTCATGCGTTATCACGCAGGGTGGCGTCACCAAACTCACAAGTTTGGACCGCAAACAAAACTTGTCATGCTAACCGGCGAATACATGACTCAAGCCTATGGCGGTTTGTATTACGCGAAGGCACAAAACCTTCGGGCACGCTTGACTGCCGCCTATGACGCAGTTTTTGCAGACTACGATTTACTGCTAATGCCGACCCTGCCGATAACCGCGCCGCCATTACCACCGGCGGATGCCGACGCCGCGGAAATTGTCGCGCGCGCGCTTGAAATGGTACCGAATACGCCGGCGTTCGATTTGACCGGCCATCCGTCGATTAGCATTCCGTGCGGCGACGTCGACGGTTTACCGGTTGGTTTAATGCTATGCGGCCGCCATTTTGATGAGCCTACCGTCTACCGTGCGGCGTACGCATACGAACAAGCGCAATAGTAAACACCAAATTTATTGGAGGATTAGGGCGAATGATTCTTGGTCACGAACTCTTTGGCAACGGCGCCGATGGCGTCATCGTTATGCATGATTTCTACGGTTGTCGCGATACGTGGGCATTCGCGCGAAATTTTTTCGACACGAAGAATTTCACTTACGCCTTTACCGAAGTGCGCGGGTACGGAGAATCTCGCAACCTCAGCGGGGAATTTACCCCAACTGAGGTAGCTCGCGACATTCTCGCGCTCGCCGACAATCTTGGCTGGGAGCGATTTCATATTGTTGGCCACTCGATGAGCGGCATGCTTGCGCAAAGAGTTGTGTTGGACGGTGGCGATCGGATCAAATCCGCGATCTTAAATACCCCAGTCGCCGCGTCGGGCTTGAGCTTCACACCGGAAGGTTTCGCGATCATTGCGGGTTCCATTGAAAGCAATGAATTACTGGCGCAAGCATTCGATGCACTAACCGGCGAACGTTTATGTCGCGAATGGATCGATTTTAAGATTAGGCAAACCCGCGCGACGCGCAGTGTTGCCGCGCAGTCGGGGTATCTTAAGAACCTAACCGAGCAAGGCTTTCTTGCGGATATCGAGGGCAATCTGACCCCGATGCTCGTCATCATCGGTGAATTCGACATGGAGCCGTTCACCGAAGCGACTGCCAAGAACACATTCATGCAGTGGTACCCTAAGGCCGAACTCGCGATATGCCGTAACGCCGGACATTATCCGCAACAAGAAGCGCCGGTTTATGTGGCGACAGTGATGAACGAGTTCCTAAAACGGCAGTCTTAACGCCGCCTCAACCGGTTACCTAGCTCCCTTACGAACGACACTATTCCTGTACTGATGCGGTGTAGGCGACACGCTAGGGATGTGCCTTAAATACAAGCACCGCCGGCAAACACCTCTTTCTCGCCTCGCAATCCAATAACTAACAACCGTCCGCTCGCCGGCAAACGATCTCGAGCCCTTTTTATCGTGGTCTCCCCGCTCTTCACCTAATGTCTAAAGAAGACTTCAGTAATTATTTCATTTACAATGGGTTACAAACACTGCTTAATGCAATTTATATCGACCGGCGCGAACCGCCCAGAGGATTGAGCATGCATGTATTACGCACAGGCGCACTAACGCCCATACTGCTAGCGGCCGCATTAGTCAGCACTAGCGCAAGCCAAGCCGGCACGGTGGGTAACCTCTTTTCAAAGTTTGATCGGACCATGGCAACGTTCGATCCCATCGGGAAATACGTGCGCAAACCCATCGAGCGCGCCGTACCACGCCTGCAGTTCCGCGGATTTTTTCGCCAATGGTCAGATGTACTTGTCGATAGCCATGGCGGGGTGGGTTTTCGCGACCAAGATTTTCGCTTCTTACAGTTACAAAATTTGTTCGAACTCGAAACGAGCTATCACGTCGCAGAAGGATTGGACATTAAAGGCGTGGCGCACATGCTCTACGACGGCGTGTATGACTGGCAAGATTCAAACGGTTTATTCGCCGACCAAATCGACCGCACGGCAGAAATTTATCACACCGGCGAACGCGTATTACGTGAACTTTACGTGAGCTATCGCAAACCAAAATTCGATTTAAAAATTGGTAAACAGCAAGTAGCCTGGGGCAAGATGGACGGTCAGTTCATCGATATTGTGAACGGCATGGATCGCCGCGAATCCGTGCAACTCGAATCGGAAGACTACGAATGGCGCAGGTTGCCGACATGGATGGCGAATTCGACATTCCACTTCGGGCGGACGAGTGTCCAGCTACTCTACATATTCGATTTCGAGGAAGACCGGCAAGCACTGCCCGGTTCGCCGTGGGCTTCGCCGCTCGCACCAACCACGACGAACGACATTATCTTACCCGCGCGTCGCCCGCACACAGGTGACTTTGACGATCACGAATACGGTATCCGAGTCGATCGCTCCGCCGGTGCGCTAACTTACGGTTTCATCTATATGTATGCGTGGGATAAAAATCCAGTTGAGCGTATTCTCGATACGCGAGTCGTCGGGGGCGAGCGCGTACTACGGTTTGAACCGCGCCACGAACGCTTACACCATGCGGGGGTCACCGCGGATTACGCCACCACGTTTCAGAATGTACCATTCGTGGGCACGTTACCCACGGTGTTCAGAGTTGAGGCCTTGTACACCAACGGCGTGCGCTTTGCCGATTTCGAAAAACGTGCGGCGGCACGGGCGGGCTCGACGACCGACGGCACCTCGAAACGCGACACCTTACGCGCGGCTTTTGCGACAGAGTTTGGCCTACCCGCGCGAACGACGGTTATTTTCCAGGCATCGTGGTACCAAACACTCGATCACAAAGAGGAGCTAGGCGCTGGTTTTGCGGGCGGTTTCGGCGATGAGTGGAGCTTTATTCCGTTGTTGTTTTTCTCGCGACCATTTGCATTTACTCGCGATCGACTCAGCGTTGAAGCAACTATTTTTCCTCTTATTAGCGGCCCCGATACGGGTTGGGGTGGAATTAAGACAAAACTACGCGCTACCTACAAATTCTCCCAGTTCGTGAAGGGCCATCTCATCTATACAGGGTATGATACCGGCGATAGTAACGATGTTTATGGCCAGTTTAATAAATGGGATAACTTCGGCTGGGAGTTGAGCTATGAATTCTAAAGCCAAACTCGGATTGGTGTTGCCTCGACTTCTTAGCGGCATACTCGCCGGCCTTATCTTGGCGAACGTCAGTGCCGCACCTACATGGCGCGGCGTCGATGATATGAGTGCCGAGGATCGCGCACTATTTGATCCCGCAACCAACACGCCGCGCGATACCACGCTCGCTTATATTCCAGCCGAAGCCTACCCTTTTAAAGCCCCTTACACGGCCGAAGAAATGGGTTTCCGTTCGGCAGAGTTTGTCCACATTTCACGTTGGCCGAATGCTCTCGCCGATGTGTTTGGCGTTGTTACGAGCTCGGGATTTATTAACCAAGGAACCAGCGTAACAATGTCGGTAAATCGTGGCCGCAACGGTTTAGAGGGATACATTCGGGATACGAAACCCGGCGAAGTGTATTCACGGTGGGCCACTTTCGACAGCTTTCCGCCTGAAAGCGAAGGTGTCCAGCAACTGTGGGTACCTTATCGAACGGATATGGAAAGCCGCAAAAAAATGGATTTCTTCGTGTACTCACCGCAACTGCGACGGGTGCGCCGGCAACCTGAGCCGCGCCGCGATCAGCGCTTCCCCGATAACGCGCAAACATTTGACGATGTCATTGGCAGGGATCCTTGGGAGTTTGAGTGGCAACTGTTAGGTACCGATGTTCTGTACGAAACGTTGCGCTTTCCGAACACCCGACAATCGATCACATTTAATGTCGACGGACAAGGCTTTGTCGAAAAAGCAACTGCAGACGTGAAAGTCATGGGCGACGACTTCCCGCACTACTTACCAGACGGCGGGGTCGCGTGCTGGGTGTTAAAGGCCACAGCGAAATCCGACTGGTTGCCCGACTACAATGAAAAATTTCTGATCATCTGGCTCGAAAAAAATACGTTTTACCCGTTACGTCGTGAAAAATATGCCAACGACGGCCACCTAATGATGATCGAAGAACGCCTGAGTAAAAACGAAAATCCTGCGCTCGGCGATTTTGGGCATGCGGCACTGGCCTCCACTTACTGGAATGTCGATTATGATCTCATCGGGTACAGCTTTCACGACGGTCACCGACTACGCGACTGGACGGACGAAGAACAAGCCATGATATTCACCGCCGAATTTATGCGCCGCCAATGGTTGCTAGAACCAATCAAAACACAAACGCGAATCGAAGCACCCGACCAATTTTTCCTACGTCCGCATCTTTATCCGGATAAATTTCCGAGCGAGCGCAACCTAGCATTACCGGCAGAGGTCGAGGCGCGATATCGGGCACAAGAAACAGCCGGTCATCTCGTTTTCGAAACCGGCGGCAGTACGGAATAAGGAGTGCTCCATCGCTCGCGTGCGTTACAGTTATCCTGCCTAGTTGCATTGTTAACGGCATGTAGCGAAACCGATTTAAATCTCATTGAAGGTCGGCCAAGTGCCGGCCCGTATCGGATGACTTATTCCTTGGAACCGGCACAACCGGCTGCCGGTGCGCCAACCGTACTCACGGCCCGAATCGTCGAGCGACAATCCCAACAACCCGTAACCGGGTTACAAGTGTTACACGAAAGAGTCATACACAACTTCATCGTTAATCGAGATTTTTCTCGCTTCGCACATATTCACCACGAAGACTTTCGAGCATTAACGAGCGCGGATCTAGCAGCTGCAACATTTTCGTTTCCTTACACTTTCGCAGAATCTGGGCACTATCGACTCGTCAGCGAATTTACCCGTCGTAACCGCAACTGGACAAAACATTTCGATTTCACCGTCGGCGATAGCCCTCCGCCGCCAACGGTCGACGTTGACCTTTCGCGCGAGAAATCTTTCGGAGAATTTCAAGCAAACTTGCACGTCTCTCCTAACCAGCCTGCTGCAGGGTTCGAGACGGAAATGGTGCTAGAGCTAATGCGCGGGAAGCTACCGGTTCGCGATCTCAAATTAATCCTAGGCAGCGAAATCCACGTCGCTATTTGGCGTATAGACGGTGAAGGCTTTGGCCACACGCACAGCTATACGCCACACATGGCCTCGATGATGAGCGCTATGTACGATCGATCACAAGATCCGCAGGCACGCGCGCAGGCGATGACGGAAATGATGGTCGCGATGATGGATATGCCTTCTGAACTTGTATTCCCCGGTCCACGGGTGCCGGTGCGTCATGTATTCCCCAACCCGGGCACCTATGTTGTCTTCTTGCAATGCGCACCTGCCGGCAAACCTCAGATCTTCAAATTCATGCTTGAAGTCGCTCAATACCACGACGGCATGGACACAAAAATTCAATCGATTACGCCGCCGACCACCGATTAATGATATCCCGTCTCGCCGTGTTGACCCTGCTTGTTTGCATATACTGCAACGACGTGGCGGCGGGCCACGGCTTCACGAACAACTTCGAAGATATCGAATGGTTGCCGGCCCCGGGTCGCACGCCTAATCAGTTCGCCTACGTGCTCGATGTTTGGGAAGAACAAGCCCAACTCGCGCTGCTCGGTACACCTGCAGCGCGGTTTACCCGATGCTTAAAATTTGCTCGCGAAAAGCTCGCAGAAATTGAGGCGATGGTTAAGCTGGAGCTGCCGTCCTCCGTAGGTCCGGCTATGCACGCCTATGAGAACTACCTTGGAATCGCGTCGCGATCGATTACCCAGGGCGCCGGCAATTCGCAACAACTTGCCGAGCGCCTCGCCATCGCACTGCTCGAACATCAGTATATTCTGTCGATCAATTATCTAGACCTACCGCGCCAAGCGCGGCCTAAACTTCTAGATGCTATTGCGAGCGCGGCTCGCCACTATGATCAGCTTGCTCCGCTGCTCGATTCGTCATTTAAAGGGTCATTATTCTTTAAGGAAGAGGAGGTACGCTGGTCGACCGAGTTAGCGCGTCAAGCGGACGCGCAAGGATTGTAGTTTGCAGCGTTCGAACGACCCCGTCTCTCCCGATCTACGACCGACTATCGACGCGATGCACTGAATCGGGTGCCCCTATTACTAGCATAATTGAGGAAGTACAGTAATCGGTTACGCATAGCATCCAAATTCCCTCGGTCAACCAGGTGATGGTAACCACCGGCGCTCAGTTGGCAGAACAGATTGCCCATCCCGCACGCGTTGATCATGTACTACACTTTGTGCACTAGTCGCAGCGCACATTCACATCGAGGCAATCACGAAAATGAAACTAGGGCTCCTATTTACCGGCGGCGATATGCCTATCCAAGATATCGTTACGCTCACCCAACAAGCGGAACAACAGGGTTTCGCCGTTGCGTGCATGGCTGAGGCGTGGCGTAGCGGCTGGGTCGCGTTAACAGCGATGGCGGCGGCTACGCAAACCATTCAACTTGGTCCGTATATTTTGAATGCGTACGGCCGTAGTCCCCTACTCGCCGGTATGTCGGCAATTGA
>JAVJHY011292805.1:0-14252 GCA_035593235.1 Phascolosoma agassizii | reverse complement strand
GAGTATCCGATAGTGCAGATTGCATCAAAAAAAGAATTTCTTGGAATCATCCTCAAAACAATACGTCAGTATCAACAACAACAGCCTTGATGTATTGTATTTTCTAAATTTTAGAATTATTCATTTGATATAACAATATTCTAAACTCAAAATACATTTTTGTGACGGTACAGACCATATGCAATTAACATATATCCGAAAAACATCAAAAGATTCATTGGACTCGTTGGGGAATAAAACCCAAGAGTATCCAGATAATGATACCAAATGTCACTTAATGCAAGCAGAAAAATTCCCGATGCCATGACCCCCCAGGATCTACCTAACGGTAAAAATCTGACAATCTGAAATCCTCTAAATGCAAATGATGCCATGACCTCCACGATTACGATACTGATACATGAGTTCGGTCATTCATTGGGATTAGGGCCCGATATACAATAAAGGGAATTCATCATGTATCTGTCATATGATTTGGGCAAGGTAAAGAATACTCTGGGACCCAGAGACATTGCAAGTATATTGGAAAGATACAGCACAAAAAAGATCTCACAAAGGCTGCTGAACAATTTCATCAACAGAAGAATCCACGGATTTGATTTTAGGTGACCGTAAATACTGCATACGTATTATAGTAGAATATGATTTTTTCAATCAACGGATATTAGTATTGTCCAGTTATCAAAAATCTTAAAATCATTTACTATGATCCCCACGTTTGTAAGATTTTCTACGGGAATTAGATCTACTGGAAAAGCATAGTATTCTTTGTCTAGTTTGGTTGGATTTGTACCTAATTTCCCTTCTAAGTCCAGACTTACATTAAATTTTTCCCCATCATATATTGTCAAATCCGGCATGCTTACATTGTCGGGGCAGTCAAACTCCTCTCTTTCTTCTTTAGTTAGGTCCCTTTCTAATGCCTTATCTGACAGGTTTACCAAGTGCTGTTTGGTTACAACATTTTCTATTGTCAACTTATCTCCTTGGAGGACAAATTGCCATAATCCGTCATTACTAATGGGGGTCTCCATGGTCTTCGCTGACTTGTGTATTGCTGCTGACACACAGCCCTTCTCATCCAACAGAATTGCATTAAATGATCCTGAAACATCAGTTGCCGCAGAATTCATCATGATATCAAAATCATATGCGTTTACAAATCCCATTTCGACACCTGCAGTATCTGTATATCTCATGGATAACGAATTAACACTAACTTCTGGCTTACCTCTTGGAACATACTGATCAGTAAGCAGTATCTGATCACTTGTATTGCACCATTGTCGTTCATCCCATATGTTTTCCATTTTTTTTAAATTGTGTGAAGTTATGGAGATCATTTCGATGACACAGTTCTTTATTTCATAACCATCGATTATTTGACCCTTGACAGGAAAAACAAAAGTGTATGGTGAATGTTGTGGTTCGCCCCTAGGCCCCTTCAGAGCAAGACATTTGGCTGATTTATCATTCTCTTCACAGAATCCAAATTTATCTGTCTTCTTGTAATCTTCAACGGTGAATGGAACCTGCATGGCTTCACTTTCGGTTATTTCTGTAAACTTTGATATGTCTCTAGTTACCGTACTATGCAATCCTTCTACAATTTCGAATTTTATCTCTTCTGCTTTTTGTAAATCTTTTTTTAGGTCAATTTTATCTCTTAACCAATCGATAATTCCAAAATCCATCATAATATCTGCAGTACCAAATGATGCTACCACTACCACTCCTGTAATTGCAACAATTAACTGCTTATTCAATAATGCCTCGCCAGTATACTTGATTATATTTCCACCCTTTCAAGTTTCTTTAATGTTGAAATTCTTTATCAAATTAGATATAGTTGATCACTTCTCTTAGTTTCTCTTTCTGAATCTGTTCTATGATATGCACTGCATGAATATGCTCTCAAGCCAGTATGGGAATCCGGCGATGCAAATGGTCAAAGAAAAGGTCATGACAGAACACCGGAAAAAAATCGAGGAGATTCCCAGAAACAGGTTTCTGACGAGTTTGAACCCCATACCAAAAAGACAGTTAAACTGTGATTTTGATCAACTGCTTGCAGAATTTCTAAAATCGTAAAATGATACAAGGAGGATTGAAAGAATGGAATTTCAAAACGACATGGAGCAGTTTACCGTATTTCTTAAGGTGATTGGAGAATCCTTCAATTATCTCAATGCTGACTGTAATTGATGAGGAGACGACAGTCAATGAGATATCTGACCAAACTGGATTGGCTATTCCTACAGTATATCGAAAGATGGAGAGGCTGTATGATGTGGGATTGGTAGTCAAGGTAGCAGAAAAAGATAATTCCCGGCAGACATTGTATTCAAAGACAGTAAACAGCATCAATTTAGAAATCTCTGGAAATGAAAGCAAGGTAGTCATTATTCCAAAAAAGAGGTCAATGTACCTTCAAAGAATTTTGTATTTGATATGAACCTAAATGAGGATTTTTAGATAAAACCATATGAATCAGCCTCTGACTTTGATTTAAAATTTTCATAATAACCTGTCCCTCTTATGCCAAAATGATCCATTGGTTTGCAAGTACCACACCATGATCATTACCTGTGTCCTATGCAAGAAACACCTTCCGTTTGACTAATGCAGGATCAGGAATGCTCTCGGTATCACAGAAAATGTGTCTAGTGTATTGCACACATGATTAGATTAGAAAGATTCTTCTAGAATTTAGTTGATAGGTCCTTATACAAAAATACAACTTTCAATCAATTTGAAATATTGTAGTTTGGAGATTATGTAGAAGATATTTAGAAGTTAAAACTCTGAATGATCAATCTTGGAAAAAATACTTGGTGTTGCTCTTGCCATAATTAGTCTTGCTATCGGAATTCCTGGTTCATTCTTGGCAATAGAACAAATTGTGGATTCATCCACTCAAATAGAAAAACCAATAATAAATGAAAGAGCCAATCAAGAATCAGGATTTCATGTTACTCCTTTACATGGTTGGGATGATGATAAAACGATTTATTGGAGAATGTTGAATGATGGTGATGGGATTATCTATGTTGATAAAATCAAATTGTTTATAGAAAATATCAAACCTGCCCAAACTTGTGATGAAGGTATGTTTCTCTCAGCACCATTGCCTGAATATACTTTTGAAAAAATTAAAATTTTTGAAGATCCACAAGAATATTCAATTGAGAATTATAATCTTGGAGATAGTTTAGATGAATCAAATTGGAATAAAACATCATTTGATTATTCAGTTAGCAATGAAATGAAATATAGTGGAGGGTTTGACATAGAGGGATTTGGAATTCCTTATGATGTTTTAGATGAAAATCAGAATGTGATTGATGATTATGTTTCATTTGATGCTACACTTGATGTGTATTGGTGTAATTTACGAGATTGTGAGGAAAGAGAAATATTCCGGGTTTCTCATACTTATTGTTAGATAATTCAACAGAAAAGATAAAATGATTCAAAGATCTGACCATAATTATCTCTCAACTAATTTCTTTCCTTGTAGCCTGTATTGAATTCTGTTCTTAAGTTTATTATCTGGATGAGCGATACGCAATCTTTTCCCAAATCAGGTATAGAACAACTTCTAAAAAACTATGTGAATATGCCAACTAGACAGCCTCAAATCCCGCTGAACGTTCTAGTATGGAATATCCATGAAACTGATAAGATTGAAGATATACAGATTTTGATATTTTTACAATAAACTTGTTTCTTTAGGTTTAGTTTCACTAATCTTTTTTTGAATATTTTCATAAAAAGCCGGTTCATTTTCTTTTATGAATCTAAGAATATCTCTTTTCTCTTTTTGATCAAAGTGAATGAATGGCTTGGTTTCATAAAATGCTTTTGATATTAAATTACTCCAAACCATTGAATTATGAACTTGATCATTTTTACAATAAGCATCAACAACAAAAAATGCAAGTTCTGGATCTATCTCATCAACTAATTTTCGTGCTATTTTTGCTATTGCTTTTGATTGAAAAAAACTGCGTGATGCTAACAACCCAAATTTTAAAAGACCTTCAACAAATTCTTTCTTATTTTTAATTGAGGGATATAGTTCAATAGCTAAATCTGTAAGATCCCATTCGCCAAACTCTATAGGAAATGACTTTATTCGTATAGTCTTTACATAACCATTACCCATATTTCCATCAATAGATAGAGCCAAAATTCTTTTCTCAAACGCCCAAGCTAATCCTATTTCTTGTTCAGTCCAATCAGCCTTATGATAATTTTTTGTAAGTAATGTTAGTATCACATCCGAGTTTTTCAAATTATATTTTAATTCATCCCTCCAAAATGTACCTGCTTTGATATCTTTTGGAGCGATAAAAATATCCAAAAATGGATAGTCTCCTAAACCCTCTACAAGGGATTCTGCAAATTTTTTGTCATTAATAGCATAACTTAAGAATACTTTGATTTTAAAATTCATAATTCATTTTACTAAAGTTTGATTAATTAATTCTCTTTTTTTACGCATTTTCATACGCTCGTTGCCATGGTACATTTACGAATAATGCATAATAATGACTAGGCCTCTTAAACCAAAAATACCTATGTTATTCAAGTCATCATGATCATGACCCTATATTCTATGCAAGAAACGCCTTTCGTTTGATAAATCCAGGATCAGATGTGATCAGGGGTATCATAGAAAATGCATATGACACATTACGCATCTGGTGCAATTGAATAATTTTTTCTGATTTAATAACCGTCAATGTTAAATCAAAGTTCAGTTTAGTCTTGTCATCATCATCATGGTTATCGAATATCTTCCAATGGACTTTATCACAGAACGCGCAGCCGGCGTAATTGATAATGGCCTGGCAATGCTCATGGGCGCAGCAGGTGCTGGCTTGTATGGCTTTTTAAAAAGTGATATAGTGTAATTTTTAGTTACATATTATATCAAAAGATCCCAAAAAACACTTCATACGCCGATGTAATTCTGTTGGTAGTACTTGGGTAGTAACATTACCCGCAACTTTAATCAAAAAAAGTGTTGGTCGTAAATTTGAATGGGGAATGTGGTTGTGGATAAATACAGAATGGAATGTAGAAGGATCATTAACCTCAATTGAAGGTAAAAAAATTAATGGAATTGTTGTAGATTCGCGTTTTCACAAACATGGTGGTTCAACACAAATGACTATCAAGCCGTCAATCATGTCAACATTAACGAGGGTAAGAGGACATTTTACACATTTTAAAATTTATCTAAATGAACGTCAAAACTTAGAATTTGAACCATTGATGAATTATCGTGGCAAATATGTAAATTCACAAGATAATGAATTAAGTTCTTTTATTTCAGAATTAAAGATTGCCAAAGCTTCAAGGATTTAAAAATGGAAATAAGAAAATCAAAAAGAAAAGATAACTGGATTGTAGAGCAATTTTGCAGTATTGAGACTGAAATTATCAAACTAAAAAACACGGGGCAGACATACAGGCGTTATTTACACCAGACAGGAAAACTCGATGACGCACTTCGTTCTTGTAATTACGCTAAGATTGCAGATGATATCTTAAAAGGCGGATAGATGTGATGGTTTAGTGCATAAAGAATACAGAAGAGTTTTGTAGATAAAAAAATTAAGAATTCTATGATAAGTAAAAAGAAAATCAAAAAAAAATCTATTTTTCTCAGAGATGGTCCGTATGAAAAGTTTTGTATTATAACTCTAAGGGAATTAGTTGAACTTTTTGAACTTGAACCTGATGGAAATGGTTGTAGACAGATAGACATAGTAAATCAATTTCCTGAAATTCCAGATTCCTCATTGAGTGATGTATTTAAAGAAATGATGGAACATCATCTAATTTTCATAGATAAACCTGATCAGAGGGTTGATGGGAAAATTGAGGGGAAAATGTATAACATAACCAGTGAAGGTTGTAATTGGTTATATGAGAGATGCCTCCCGATAAGAGATTTTATGAATGATTATCCTGATTTGTGGTCAATAGAAGATCTTCATAACACTTCGAAGGATTATAAACATAGTTTTATTCGAGAGCTTGAAAGACTGGGAATCAGATAAAATAACTCGGAGTAGAAAAATTTTTCATTTTAAAAAAGCATACAGAGCAATTGATCCAGCAATTGCAACTTCTCCTAAACTATTATCAATAACATTTGTTATTCTATCCCCTATCCACTGTGTTGTAACTGGATCTAAATTCTCTACAACCATTCTAATACTCACAAGTAAAACTTGAATTTAAAAATAGTGTTTTTTTCACAATATCTTCCCATGACTAATTATTAGTTACACGATCGTGTGCATCATAGTAATTTTTTTTGAAGCGTGTAGTGATTATGGAATAATTTTATCCTACAAAAATCTAGTACTTTCTAATTACTTCTAACTGATATACATAAAATAAATTTTACTTAAATAGTGGACCCAAAATTTGTACCAATTTAGGGGGGCAGTCCGGTCGGGTCCGGTACTTTCACCGGCTCATACGTTTTTTGTCATTTTCTAGGCACAAATTTTAACAAAAATTCTCTTTTTTCTAGTCGGCTCGCAATGGTATGAACCCGCTAACTAGAGATACAAATAATCATACCTGATCTAATTGTGGTGGATTCGTACCTGTGATAATGATTTATTGTCAAAAAAATGTGGTTGTTTTAGTGAATAATGTGATCTTCAAAGATCTGATCTATCATCCTACTCAAATTCTAGCAATGGTGAATCACTTCAATGATCTGGTTTAAGTTTTATTGATAACACATCATGTGGGGGGGGTAGAGATAGGGCGGCTCCGTGTAACCATAATTTCCGACACAATGAAAACTACGGAAGTTCTAAGTGTGTTATTGCTTCATCAATTATTTTTAATGAATCTGATAATGGATCATCTATGATTTTAATACGTTTTTTCTTTGTGGTTTTAAAACTGTCTTTATACACATCATGGAAATACAGTTTAGAATCTGAATCAAAATCATCCACCATTGCTGTGTACTCTGTCATTGTTTTGCCTGTTTTCTTTTGCAATTCTTCAGCATGTTCTAGTTTTAAATATGATTTGATCATGATGTCATAGGATTCATTAATCTTTGTGACTTCATTTTGGAAGTATTTGTTATTAGCGCAAGGATTTGTTGAGTATACAGTATATGCAGCAATATATTTTTGTGCAGCAGCATTTTGGAATTCATTTGTTTTGTCAAGCATAGTTTTTACAGTACTTGTATGAGCTGCTTCACCATCAACCTTGAGTAAGGATGTAAGTTTAGATTCGATTTTAGTTTTTATTAATGTATTTTTATCACGATAGGTGGCAAAAAATAGATCTGTTATTTTATTTGCCTTTCTTAATACTCGTTGAATAGTGCCATCAGCACATTTTATTTTATCGTAATCTCCAAACAATTCACATATAATCAAAATATCAAAATACAAAAATGTTGTGTAAGATGACGATTACACATTATTTTTCAATATCGATAAAAACTCAATTTTCATTAATTGACTTTTCACCCGAGCAAAAAATAATCAAAATATATTGTAATTTACGTACTTTTCTATATTTCACATAATCTGAGATATTTTTTTAGACTTTATTCGCATTCCACACATGATCAATACTTCAAACGTTACTTGAAATAATATCTTGATTTACAATAATTTCATCTAAAATATTTACTAAAGAATACAAGACACGTCATATATACTCTGAAGTTCCAATCAATACAAATGGTGCCCAATAAAATGGATGGCCATATTCTGAGATATTCATCATAGTGATCTGATCTTTCTGTAATGCAGTAATTTTGTCCATTCCTTTCTTTACATTTTGGTAAAATTCAATCATTAATTTATGGGTCGCTTTGGCACTTACAGGACACAGACTCACCATCAATGAAGGCACGCCAGTATATGATAAAGAACGAGTTAAACCTATTATTTCATCATGTATTTCTTTCGAAGTATTAAATCACACACATTTGCACAATTTTGATAATCCAATTTTTGCTATAATTACTGCCAATAGAGGATCATTAAATTATATAAAAAAATATGATCTATTTTATCATCTAACGATGATAGCTTCAATAACAATACGTAGAATAATGTATTTGGTTTAAATTAAAAATACTAAATCCTTGAAAATTATATGACAAATATCAAACACGATAGAAATGATACTCTGTTTTCATCAACTATAGATTATGTTGTAAGGTTTTGTTTTATTCCTTTACCAGAATATACATGCTCTTGTAATTTTTAGAATGATTATTGTGTTTTAAACAGAATTGATACAAGTACAAATATTTCTTCAGAAAAAAAATAATATTGTATAGAATGCTTTTCAAATTCTGACAAAAATAACACAAAGTATACAATCTACCAAATACAAAATCTATCTATGGAAGATATTATGAGAGATTATTGGAAATTAATTGAATCCGTTAGACCACTAAATAGAAACACTACACGCCCCATATTGAAAACTTCACCATTGGGAATGATTAATGCGATGACATATCGTGATAAGTCTAAAAATTTGGTTATTGCTATGGATGATCAACTTTTCATGTTTTGTCTTTTACTAAGTAAAGTTGCTGGGTTATTCCCAACAATAAATACATCTCCTCGTGATGCCGAAGAAACTGATAAAAAAAATGAATTGAAAAAATTAGTAAAGAATAGATTTGAAGATCTGATTAAGTCATATCTTCTCACCGGAAAACCTAGTTCTGCTGCTCAATACTATTTAGAGGATCAATATACCATGATATTGGGAAATTATATGACTTCTATGGAAATGTTTGTTATGGCGCATGAATATGGCCATACATTAGGCGGTCATTTGGATAATCCAAAATCAATTCCTTCTGTTGTTGAAGGAGATAAAGTTGATACAATACCATATTCTTGGAAACAAGAATATCAAGCAGATGAATTGGGAATTGAAATAATGTTTGATATAATGGATAAAAAATGGAACGATGACAATTTTCATAGGCGTTATATTGGTATTGACTATTTTTTTACGGGAATGTCTATTCTAGATCGAGCGAGATCGATAATAATTAATGGTACTGAGTCGATAGATGATAAAATAATCGAAACTAGTTCACATCCTCCTCATCTGCTACGCAGAAACAATCTTAGAAGGATTGCAGAAAATAAGTATGGAAATGAATGCATTACATTTTTCAAAGTTTATGAACAAGCTTTAGAAAATTTGTGGAATGAAATAAAACCAGTTATTTTTAAATTGCATGAAACAAAACAAAAGTTAGATCCTCGTTGGTATCTTGATTATTAAACAGTAAGATCTTGATTTTTTATTTAACCCAATGATACGTTCTTTGAGATTTTGTACTATCAATACATGTGATCATTTTTGACTCATTTCTACTATTCATCGAAATCATCTCTCAAATTAGTCACGAAATATTATCATAAAACCGTACGAACCCGCCAAACCGTAGGGTTCGAATCCAGTCTGGTCTGTCTCTTAGTATTTGTGTTATTTAGAATCATGAAACTAGATTTGTCGCTAAAATGCCTCAAATCCAATTTTGTCCGTTTCATCTTGAGACAAAATTTATTCCATACTTTTTTAGAAAAATTATGAACAAATTATAGAAAAAATTTGAGAAAATAATAGTTTTTGAGAACCATTACAAGTTTGATTAAAAAATTAAGTCTAAATTAATTTTTAAAGTAACATCTCAAATTGTATAATATCATTACTTACAATATTTTTTTATATGTTGGATTATATATAAATCGACAAATTTGTCCAAAGTATAAATATACTGCACATACTATTATCTTTATGAACATACTTGAGTCCACATTAATACTTGAAAAGGCAAGAGATGCAATTGGATTTGCTCAGGAGTTGCCCCCTAGTCCCGTCTATAACCTAAAGAGTTTAGAAAATATTGCACATCTATCGGCCAAGACAATTAAAAGAAGAATAACTCATCTAGAGGAATTGGGATTAGCAGACTACCATCGTGGAAAATTTACAATTAAAAGAGAAGTGATTTCTCAACCTTACATTGTTTTACAGAATCTAATTCCTTCACTGGTTGCGCTTAAAAAAGCTAGAAGATTTGGAAGATATTACAAATCAACTGATGTTAACTTTATGAAAAAACATCTTCCAAAAGATTCCATCATAACACTAGATCACAAAGCTCATGAATTAACCAAGTTTCAAACTCCACTTAACTTGTATGTCTATGTTGACGATGTAGAAAATATCTCCAAACTTTTGAAAAATCATGGATTTAGAGAGGGGAAAAGAGGGAATATCATATTGCTTCCAAAGATAGGTTCTTTTGAAAACCAAATTGAAAGGGTTTTTCTTGATTGTGTTGCAAATGGAGGACGAAGTTTTTTGGATGCGGCAGCCATTATGCTAACTCATAAAGACATGAGAAAAACAAGGGTTAGATTTACTGGTGATACCATACTAAAAGTTCAGGAAGATTTACTCAATGAAACCACTGATTAGAGAAGCTGTATACATTACTCATGATTTTGGAACTGCCACGTTTGTTGGAGCAATTGCAGTTATGTTGCATACTGATGAACAACGACAATCTCAAGATTTAGATTTTGTTGTTGCCGAACAAATCACCGTTGATGAATTTCTGGATAAGGGATACAAAATTGACCAACAAAAAGATAAAAAATTTACACCTAGAGGATACAAAATTGATGTGTATCACGAACGAGACCTAAATGATATTTCACTTGAATACATCATAAACACTGCAACCACTATTGCAGTTGATAAAAAAGGAACTATCGTCAACACCATCTCTTTGGAAGGATTGATTGTTGCAAAATTTAGAGCAGGACGTGACCAAGATATTGAAGATCTTCAAAGATTAGCTATTCGCTGCGGATCAAGAATAAATTGGGATGAAATCAAAAATCTTGCCAAAGATGATGTAGAGTATTCCAATATGAAACAGGCAATTGATCTTTATACAATTAGATAATTAACTTGAATGATTTAGATTAGAAATAAGAGTTAAGCAAATCTTCATTCAGAGGTAACCTGTTGATATAAAAAAATACATGAATTTTGATATCCCCCATCACTTGCAACATAATTCATCCCTAAAATGATTCAAATCCATCCGGTTTGAACATAGAATCTCCACCGATAACATAGTTCAAATATTTAACACGTTAACAAATAGATGAAAATGTCTAAGGGCTCCGAACGGTTGCGTTCTAATCCCGTCATTGGCTTTGAACTCTACTAAAAATTAAGACTCTCAAGATAATTTGGAAGGGAACAATTTACAGAAGAATACCCTATTAATTGACACATCATGGTTGGTATCAACAGAAAAAGACAGTCCAGGAATGAAAAACAATCCTGGTTGGAAATATGAAAAATCATTTCATCTTATTTATCTCAAGTGTGGTCATACCTGCGATTGCAATGAAAATCATTGTATTTTGATGGATCTTTTGCCAAAAAAAGAATATTTTTGTAAGATTCTAAGGGCAATACGAGAATTAGAATGATCAAACTATTTTACAAGTATGAATGGATTTGAATGTTGAAAATTGATTCAATTACAGTAAAAATTGTTTTGATGCCAAAAGATTGAAAATCAAAGATTAATGTAATTGGTCAACAAACAATGAAATATCCTGAACACAACTGTCTTGACACAATTTCTCTCTGAATAATCACATAATTGGGCACAGAATGTACTTTAGATGAGTATTATTTTTGTAATGACTCTAAATTAAATACGTATTATCAAAAGCGATAATTATTGTAATTATTCCAGCAGTGGTTTCAGATTATTTTCTTACGGATAAACATCATAAACTAATAATTTCTTTTTATCAACCTTTTTCTTAATGATGGTTTCATAATCGTTATTAAGATTATGCTCTTTCTGCAAGTTCCGTTATATGAAATTTTGTACAATCTTTTTCTTGAATTGTATTTTCTACTTTACATGTATCCTAAATATTGTCTATATTCTAGATCAACTTTGTACCATCTATTATGTTACGTCATGTAAACGATAAATACAATGTTAACATTTAGCCCCAATTAAGATTCTTTTAGATGAGAAATATTTTGGGTTTTCTGTAATATATGTTAATTTAACATATGAAAAACATTTGTATGCATTTTCAGAAATACATTCTTTAACACTTTTTTCATCAAGAGAAAAAAATATCTGCTGCGTTTGGTTGTCTAATTCTTTATCTGTATAGAATTTTGTAAGTATGGAGGCGTCCTTTTCATCTGAAACATCAAATTTAACTCTACATGGCGAATCAACCGTAACTTCACCGTTAGAATTTTTATGGAAACATTGAACAAATGCTTCTGCCGTAATGATTATCCTCTTAGCTTTTTCAGGATTTAAAACCCAAATATGAGTATTGATTCCTGGCCATAAGTACTCATTTGTTTCACATGCTATGCAAATTAATTCTGCCATAGTGGTGTTAATTGCCGTAATGAAGTTCTTCTTTCTACGTAGTAAATCTAATGTATAACCAGCCTCCAATAATGACAAAAAAGGACCTATCCATGGCACCCACTTTTCAGGAATTTTTTTCCCAAGTTTTTTTGCTGTAAAAATGATTAATTGTATTATCAGCATTTTTATTAGAATTTTTATTATGATTTTTCCTGATTTTCCTTTTGCTTTCTCCATAATTTTATCTTTAAATTTTCCTATGAGTTCTTTTGCTAATTTTGGTAAAAATGGGATAGCTATCCAAAGAGATTTCTTGATTATTTCTAATTGTTTCTTTTTCTCGTTTTCACTAAGTTGAGTTGTTTTGAATTTTTTTATTAATATTCTCAATTCAGATAAAACTCTGTCTAGATTTGGACTGGGAGGTTCTTCAAGACGTCCTAATTCTTTCAACAAATTTATTAGTTCATCAATATCCTTTTCCTTTAATTTTTTAATAATTCTATTGAACTCTTTTTCATCACATGCTAATAATGCTATCAAGGCATCATTCACTGGTAACGGTAATCCATCCAATATCTTGGTGAATTTTTTATAACTATTGGCAAGATCTATCACTCCTGAAAATGACAGCCATCCCGACTTCCAAATTTTTTCGAGATCTTTTACTGATTCTCTTAATGTATTTAATTCATTAAATTTTAAGTCAATTTCTTCTCTGGGACTTGTCATAAATTCAATTTTCATTGATAGTATTAAAATAATATGCATGCTAGATGTATTTTATGGCTCAGAATTGGTTTGTTTTTACAAAAGATTGTAAAGTAACAAAATTTTTTCCAATGCCCATGCAAGGTGGTCCTATAAATGACATTGAAGTTCATTGGGACAAAGATGGACTTACCAAAGTAACATGGACAGTAGATGGAAAAGTAGTTGGAGAAGCTCCCATTGATAAAGATGCCAATGATTGGCATATAACTAAAGGAGATCCAACCGAAGACCCAAAACCTAATGAGAAAATTCCTGTTCCTCCAGATGCTAATGATTGGCATTACAAATGGAATTCCAAAATACCTGAACATCCTCCTGAGTGTTGGTGGACTTGTGATGGAAAACCAATCAAACCCATTGAAATTGATGTGACAGCTACTGTAACAGGGTTTTACCTCCCGTCAAAAAAAGAATGAAAATAAAATTCATTCTTCATTTTTTTTAATTTTGGTGTAACTTGTAATTCCCTTGGTAGATTACATAAAAATTGTAGGAGATTGAACTTAAAACTCTCTTAATTTCATTAGATTTATTGCCATCTATTTTCAAATCAATTGAATTTAAGATTGAGAAAATGCAGATATTACAACTAGATCTCTATGTTTGTGTACAAATGCTATTCAATAAACAGAAAGTTCTTTATATTATTTAGTACCAAAAATGACATCAAATAATTGTTAGATTATCTAAAGAAATACAAGAAAAAGCCATAAAAAATAAATCAATCAAACCATTTAGCTATAGTGCATATATCGGAGGGGTTGAAATTGATGGTAAATCTATTTTGTCAAATTTAAAGAAAAATGAATCTTACTCAAATGGTGGACAAAAAAATAGAACCAATTTGGCACCCTACTCCGGTCGGGTCCGTTTACCTGTTATGAAAAATGTCAGTTTATACTAATTTTTCAATACATGTAAATCCGATAAAAATTCAGATAAAGCCTGCCTGTCGTGTTTGGACATCGATGATTCAATATGGAACACATCCACATCTTTG
>JAVJHY011291769.1:0-14255 GCA_035593235.1 Phascolosoma agassizii | reverse complement strand
GGCGCGCAAGCCATGTGTACCTTCGTGCGTTGTGGCTCCTTCGTGGAGCTCGCCAAGGCAGGTCAAGAACGGCGCGGCGCTGCTCAGCACAATCGTCAGGGTTTCGTGATTTGACGCTCGAGCGGCCGCTTATGATAGCGATGTGAAGAGCACTGCGGGCGGCATTGTCTTCATCGCCTACCAATTAAGTCGTGGCGCGCTTGTCTTCGCTATGCGGTCTCGACTGACGCAAGCGGAACAAGGCGCTGCGTGTTTTCGTCCCATAGTCGCAACTTTGCATATTTGAAACTTTCCATGAGGGTCACGCGCCTGACGGTTGCGAGCTCGGGAAAGTCACGCAGCACCTGCGGTAGCCGGTAGAATGGAATGCGGCTGTAGAGATGGTGCACATGGTGTATGCCGATGTTGCCCGTGAGCCAAGGCAGCACGCCCGGGAGGTCATAATGCGAGCTTCCGTAAAGAGCCGCCTCCTGATGGTTCCAGTCGGCCGCTTCAGCCCAGAAGGTGTCCTCGAATTGGTGTTGGATGTAAAACAACCAGACGCCGATGGAAGCGCTGAGCAGCGTGATCGGCAGATGCACGAGCACAAATGGTCCCAAGCCAACCAGCCAGACCATCGCTAAAATAAATGCCGCGATTCCGAGATTGGTGGCTATTGCACTGATCCAGGGCATCCAGCCATCACGCATCAGTCCGACGGGCAACCTGTGCTGCAATAGAAATAAATAGGCGGGCCCAATGACGAACATGACGAGCGGGTGACGATAAAGTTTATAGGACAGCTGGCGCGAGCGTGGCATGGCCTGAAACTCTTGGACGGTCAGCGTATCGATGTCGCCGACTCCTCGTTTATCAAGGTTGCCAGACGTCGCGTGATGGATGGCATGCTTGCGGCGCCAGACGTCGTAGGGCGTAAGCGTGAAAACGCCGATGACGCGTCCGACCCAGTTGTTCGCAGTACGGCTACGGAAGAATGACCCGTGGCCGCAATCATGCTGGATGATAAACAGGCGCAAGAGAAATCCGGCTGCTGGAATACAAATCAACAGCGTCAGCCAATAGCTGACTGAGAGAGCCGCCCATGCCGCCGCCCAAAACGCGATGAAAAACGCTGTCGTGATCACCATCTCGAATATGCTTCGAGATAATGACGGTTCGCGATAACGGGCGAGAACATTCATCCACTCTTGCGCGGGGCGCGGTTCGGAGGTGTCGAGAGCCTGTGCTTGATTCAATTTCGTGCCCTTTAGCTTTGATCCCCGGTTTGGAATCACTTGATCGCGACTCCCAAGATTCGATGCGAAATTTACAGTTCGCTACAAATTTCGCAAGTAGCAGCATCATCTTATTGATAGGCGCGGCAATATGGTCACTTCGCCCATGGCAGCCTTTTCCATGTAAAAAGTGTTTATCCATGAGATATCGTGAATATATCGTGGTCGGGTTCTGGCATGTCTATGGGCGCTCATCGGCAGTTTGCGAATTTTACGCAAGTGCGAAGTAAAATGCCGGCCGGCACGAAATGGTTGAGTTAGGGATGACGAGGCTGATGGGATAGAGCGCCAGTCCGGAGGCTGCGAACGTTGCAGATAATGCAAAAAATCGGGCCAAAACGCTAATGAGCCGAGAACCCTAGAGCGCTGGCTGCCTTGATTCGTGGGCAATTCGAAAATCAGAGACGCTGCGCGTTGACGTCTTTGATACGGCCCTGCGCTGTTAATATCTGTTATTGAGAACCAATCCTACGAAATAACGCTGACCCGGTTTGGGCGTGTTTGACCCACAGGCGAACTGCGGTCGGGTTTCGACCGGGTGCGTTATATGTTGTACTGAGTAAGATATATTAAACTGCCGAACTGGAGGGACCCGAATGCTATTGGCACTGAGAATGGTGACGACCTTTGTCGCGATATTTCTAACCTGCGCGACGCATTCGATTGCGGCAGGCGAGAGCGGCATGACGCGCAAGATTGGTGATGGCGTCTATACTTTCACAGTAGGCGATGGCAACTACTCGATGTTTGTTGTCGGGAAAGACAGCGTGGCCGTCATCGAAACATTCAGTACCAATCATTCCAGAAAGCTACTTGCTGCAATCCGCAATGTGACGGACCGACCAATCAAATATGCAATCCATTCCCACAACCATTGGGACCATGCCAGTGGCGGGCAGATATTTAAAGCAGCCGGCGCACAGACAGTGATGCACACGCTTGCCGCGAAGTGGCTTGCGGCCAACCCAGGGCGCGATGCCGTCGCGCCGGATGTCGTCTGGTCCGGCAAGCGCAAAGATATCGATTTTGGCGACTTCACTGTTCAACTTCATTATTTGGGCCTCAATCATGGGCTCGGAATGACCTTCATCAGAGTTCCAGAGCGTCGAGCTGCCTACATTGCCGATCTCGTCACACCAAATCGGGTCATGTTTGCCGTGGTCCCTGACTTCAATATCGGTCAATGGGAGCGGAGCCTCGGTGAGATACTTGAATTGAAATTCGATATTGCCGTCTGCTCGCACAACGCGTTGCCGGTCAAAGTGGCGTTAGACGGATGCACGCGCGGACATGTTGAAGAGGAACGACAATTCATTCGCGATTTGCGCGACGCGGTGCTGGCTGAATTCAAAAAGGGCACAAGCTTTGGAAAGATTCCGAAAGCTGTGAGGCTCCCCAAGTATGCCAAATGGGTCGGCTATAATGACTGGCTGGAAATGAACACGCTGCGGATGATGACTGATTTGTGGATGGGTCCGTTTCCCTGGGTTCCAGACGCAGATTAGGAAGTGCTGCGGAACTCTAATAGATGCCCGTCAGATTCATGAAAGGCAGTCGAGTGGGAGGGAGCGCGCTTGCCGCATTCTGCCCTAGTTCGCTGAAATGCGGTCGATGCAAGCACCGATCAAGAAAATAGAGTAACGCATGGCTTCCAAAAAAGATCAGATACGCTCATTGCTAAAGGGTATTGAAACCGGTGACCCAACGTCGGTTTCAGTTGTCAACGAAGAGAAATATATTCAACACAATCCGCACACGCACGAGGGAAGCGATGGCTTGGCGGCGCTATTCGCACGGCTATCAAAGACATCGCCCCGAGTAAATATCGTGCGGGCCTTTGAGGATGGCGAGTTCGTCTTTGCGCATACAGAGTATGACTTCTCCAGCTCAAAGATCGGCTTCGAAGTCTTCCGGTTCGAAGACGGTCAGGCTGTAGAGCATTGGGACAACATCCAACCAATGCAGGGTCCCAGTCCTTCTGGCCACAGTATGGTCGATGGGCCTACAGTCGCCATCGATCTTGAGCTAACAGAAGCTAACCGGGCGCTTGCCCGCGCGTATGTCAACGACGTTCTTATCAATCAGCATCTCGAAAAACTCGAACGATATATCAGTAACCGGCGCTTTGAGCAGCATAGTCCGCTAATCGCAGACGGTTTGTCAGCCCTGCATTCCGCGTTGACCGAAAAACATGGCAACGAGTCGAACATTCAATACAATCGGCTCCATCGCGTGCTGGCCGAGGGCAATTTCGTACTTTGTGTCAGCGAAGGTTCTCGCCGTGGAGCCCACTCTGCGTTTTATGATCTCTTCCGTGTTGCAGGGGACAGGCTGGTGGAACATTGGAACACAATCGAAACGATCCCACCACGCGCCGATTGGAAGAATGATAACGGCAAGTTCTGATTCCCAATTTCCTGAGCAGTTAGTCAAATGACCGCTTGATGCCCACAAGGGCAGTGAGTTATTTCGCCGACCATGCACGAAGCTGAGGGTACAGCGGAAGCACTATATTCAGCGGTAGATGTTCGTTACCTTACAACGACCAGACGTTCGAAGGTTTGGTGCCGCCACCACCCCAATCCGTCACTGTATCTTGCGGCGTCCTCGCACAACGGCTTTGCGCAGCCAGGCGTGCCCTGGGTCTTCGTCATAGGACGCATGCCACAGCATTGAAATCGCAACGTCGGGCAGGTCGACGGGCACGGGGCTGAGCGAAAGATCGAGTTCGCGCGCGAAGAATCGCGCCATCCGCTCGTGCATTGTCGTGACCACAGGCGCACCCGCGACGAGGAACGGCACGGCGATAAAGCGCGGCGTAACGAGCACAATTTTGCGCGACAGGCCGAGCTTTTCGAGGGCGTCATCGACAACACCACGCCCACCTTGGCGCAGGCTCGTCAGCACGTGCGGCAGCCGCACATAATCATCAAGCGAGATTGGCGGCTTCAAATCCACCTTGGCGGAATTGAACATGCATAAGTACGAATCCGTGGCGAGCAATTTGCGCTTGTGATGCACCTGGCCTGCCGGGAAGGTGCCGATGCCGATGCCTAAGTCGATTCGGTCAGCATCGATTTCCTCAAGAAGCTGTCGCTCGTCGGTCGAGCGGAAGCGAAGGCGAATGGCAGGCGCCTCTTCGCATACGATCGCGACAAGCCTAGGCCCGAACAACATTTCAGTGCTGTCAGGAAGGCCGATGCGAAATGTTCGCTCGGTTGTGGCCGGGTCGAATTCGTCGGCGCGCGATACCAGCGACTCGATGCCCGAGAGCGCAATGCGCACGCGGTCGACAAGCGCCAGCGCTCGGGGCGTTGGACGCATTCCTTCGCGGGAGCGAACCAATAGCTCGTCGCCGAATAGCTGACGCAACCGCGCCAGGTTGTGGCTCATGGCCGATTGGCCGAGGCCAACGCGGGCCGCCGCCTTGGTGACGTTGCGCTCGGTAAGCAGGGCGTCAAGCGCGACAAGGAGGTTCAGGTCGATCTGAGCTAAATTGATGTGATCGATGGCCATTATCAATCCTATCTGTTTGACTAATTATCCTTTTCGTACCATTCTCTAGGCCAGAGGGAAAGGCACTCGTCTGCTTCCCATTGATCAGGAGCCAACGATCATGAAGAATTTCAAGCTCGCCATCGCCGCTCTCGGCGTTATCGCAAGTCTCGCAACGGCGGCCCAGGCCACGGATCTTAACGCCAACCGCGCCCGGAATATCGATCTGGGCAGTCTTGACGGCGTCGCATATTACACTGTCGAGAAGGACGGTTATCACGTCGTCGCCACGCTGGCCGATGCCGACAGCAAGTCCATCCGCTTCGAAGCCGTTCTCACGCCTGGGCAGACTGTTGTTCTGTCCGCATCGGCGGCGGCCTACGGCGAGGCACCAGCCAAGATCGAGATCAGCCGCCATGATGGCCGTGTTCAGGTCCTGAGCGCGCCGCTGACGAACTGATTTCGCGACTTAGCAAAAAAAAGATCGATCGGGGTCGGCACAGGTGTGCTGGCCCCGATCTTTTTTTGGGCGTAGCAGTGGGCGCTCACGATCGACAGCTTTCGCGCGTTAGGCAGAAGCCTAAGTTCGCAGTGCCCACCGCGGGTCGTGTGACGCGTGAGACTCCCGGCCATTGAGCCTTGATCGACGCGATCGGCGGTCGTGCGGACACACAGTGCTGGCGGTTGGCCTGTTGTTGTTGTTGTTGGGTTGGGTTGGGTTGGACGCAGGACGCGATCAGATCATCCGGGTCGTGTCAAATGGCGAAGCTATGCAGTAGGGGACTCCAGTCAGAATTTAGCCGTCCTGTCGACTATGCGTGCTATTGGTAGAAGCGGACAATGCCTCGCCGTGAAGCGCGACGCGAAGGGCCAATAGTGTGCGTGGCCCTTCATCGTACCTCATGCTTGTCATTCGACCGCTTACTGATAGGATTGCGGAAAGTAACGGATAGGAGGCAACCGCCGAATCTGACCCTGGCTGTTTCAAAACGTTCGAGGTTTTAATTTTGGTAGAATGAATTTGCGTGGAACTTTCAAAACCGCCGACGTAATAGCGCTAATCAGTGCTCTACTGGCGATATCTTTGGCATAATAGCTGATAATCTCAGTCGGCTCACACGAACTATAGAATGATTTTCTAGCCGAAAGTTACGGGTGCGCGATTTTACACGCCCAAGACCCCTAAGAGACACTAACAGCTCTGCCTGAGCTGCTACGCGGTTATGAAGACTCAGCGCTGATGACGTATACGATCAAGGTGATTTCATGCAATTGGAGTACGCAAAAAGAGACAGGTTACTTAACAACTTCAATTCCATTTGGTCGCTCGTAGGCGTTACGGTAAACACTCGTCATTGGACGAGATTCGGACCCCTTTACGAGACGTAGAAAGCGGCCTGCCCGATCAGATGCCTTATACGTCCCATCAGGGGCAATGCCGATCCATTGCTCGTCCGGTAAGGAAAAAAGACGGGCGACCGCGGTCCCGCTCGCATCGGACACGATGACCTGGCTCGCAACAGGTTTTGCGGTCAAATTAGCCACCGGGCTGCGCGCGATGCCGAAAGGTATGGGCTCCGGAAACTCTCCACGCGGTTCTTCGAGTTGGCGACTGCGGTTCACGTCCCAGAAATGGTGCTCTTGACCGGAACTCGACCGTAGTGTCTTGCCGTCGCTGGAAAACACGAGGTCGGTCACGATAGATCCCGCGTGAGCCGTTAGCGTATGCTTCACGCGGCCTGTGCCGACCTGCCAAATCTTAACCAAACCCTCCGTCGTTCCGCTCGCGATCAGTTTACCATCCGGAGAGAATACAACCGCGTTGATCGACTCCTTGTGGCCTTTCAGTGTTCGGACCTCCTTCCCACTCTCGACGTCCCATAGTTTGATTAGCAAGTCCTTGGTTTCGCCTTCAAAAACGATCCCTATCTCTGCAGAGGCGCTCGCCAAAATTTTGCCATCCGGGGAGAATGCAACCACGTTGACTTCTTCTTCGTGGCCGATCAAGCTGTGAAGCATCTCGCCAGTTTTGGCGTTCCATAGACCCACGCGCTTATCTTCCGAGGCGCTGGCCAACCTTTTACCGTCAGGGGAGAACGTTATGGCATTGATATCGCCCTGGTGGCCTTGCAATGTTCCTAAACGCCAACCCTTATTGATCCACCACAGGTGGATCATGTTGCCACTCGTGCCCGTAGCTAACGTGGCGCCGTCGGGCGAGAACGCCAACACGCTCACCTCATCCTCGTGTGCTGGCAGCGTGTGCACAAGTTTCCCGTCGGCAAGCCTCCAAAGCTTTATCAGGCTTCTGCGTGCATCGCTCGCAATCAACGCTCCGTCAGGTGAGATTGCAATTGACCGTACCCAATTTTCGTCGGGATCAAGTTTTCTGCGGAGCTGCCCGCTTGCTGAATCCCATATCGTAATGTGGTCATCCTTGGCCATGGCGCCGCTCGCCAAGACTGATCCGTCCGGTGAGTAAGCGATGGCAATGCCGCCGGAGCTCCCGTCTTCGAGCGTTCTGACTAGTCGACCTTCCGATACGTCCCAGATAAGTACCGTTTTGTTCCAGGAACCGACTGCGAGCTGCCGTCCGTCAGGTGAAAACCGTACCCGATTAATGCCGTTCTCGTGGCCCTTGAGAGTCCGAAGTTGTTTGCCGGTCACGACCTCCCAGAGTCGCACGGTTTTGTCTCCTGATCCGCTTGCCAACGTCTTGCCATCGGGAGAAAAGGCGATGGAGCGGACGAACTTGTCATGGCCAGTAAGAACCCGAACCTTCTTACCGTCTGATAGATTCCAAAGCCCTATGTTCGCGTCACTGGAACCGCTTGCAATTAGTCGGCCATCTGGTGAAACTGCAACTGATCTTACGTCATCGTAGTGACCGCGCAGCGTGTATACAAGTTTGCTGGTTGCGACCTCCCAAACGCGCACCGTGTTATCCGACGCTCCGCTTACGAGCCACTTTCCGTCTGGTGAAAACGCAACAGAACTTACCGCCCAGCGATAGCCGGACCGCTCATGGCCAACCAGCTTATGTACGAGCGTCCCGGTTTTTACGTCCCATAACCCGATCGTGTTGTCGAATGAACCGGTGGCAAGTAACGCTCCATCCGGCGAAAAGGCAATTGAAAGTGTATCATTGGCGTGCCCGACCTGCGGAACAAGCCGCCAACCTTTCAAGTCTTCCAATATCTTACGTCGACGCGGGTCGCCCAACCAGTCAGGCGTGCTGGTAAGTGGCAAAGGTTGCCACCGTTTAACGCGGTCAAGAGCTGCCAAGAGCGCTAGATCGCCAATTGCGCTGTTGGCCATTGCGCTCGTGTTTGCATCTTGATCGCGACCCGAAATCTTTTCGGCCAACTCCGTGTGTTCGAATACAATCACCTCGGCAGTAGTGTTTTCGCTTTTTGGCTTTAAACGCCCACTAGCATAGTATTCTGCCAGCATTTTGTGTGCGCGTTCTGACCCGAGTGCTGCAGAGTGAATCAAAAGTTCGTGGGCGACTTCGTCGATCGTATTCCCCTTGCCACTTATGATGACACTGTCGAGCAAATGAGCGACGACTTTCGGGGCGCAAAGAAGCACGACGTGATTAAAAAACTGAATATAGAATTCGGCAGCCCGGGCGCGATCCCGTCGACGCTTGTCCCCATGACGCAGGTAATAGCCCATGTTATTTGCGGCCACCGGGTATCCTGTGCGGCCCCGAAATGACAATTTTAATGCTACCTCGAGGTCGGCGAGGATCTTCGACTCAATTGCTGAAGCCTTTTCTTCATCCTTTTCGTCGCGCGCACGGTCAGCTGCTGATGAATATGCCCGCGACCGATTGAGCAGAAATCGCGGTTCATTGGGTTTGGCAGACACCGCCTCCGTGCATGCAGTAATCGCGCGGTCAACGTCAATATCCTTTGTTGAAGTTGCCTTTGCCAGACGGAAGGGATCCTCCGCATGACTCGCCAACAAGTCGCACTCAGTCGGCTTGGCAGTCTCCCCGCCTTCGATAGCTAGTTTCGCGTAGAGTCGTGCGATTGGGTAAGTCAAATAATAGGCTATTAATCGGAGCTCGACCGGATCGTCCGCAACCACCACGTCGGGAATGTCCATGAAATTGCGCCAGGCTATCTCCAAAGCCGCAGTAGTGTCTCCGCTGTCTAGGCGGTTCCGGGCCGCATCGTTGGTAACCCACCACAGCGTTTCCGTGGCATTCTCGTGGCCCAGGTTGACTGCCTGCTGCAGGTCTTTTCGCGCGGCCTCGGTTTTTTTTGCAAAGTCTTTAGCTACACCGCGGCTATAATATGCATTCGCGAGAAGCTTCTTGTCGTCGGTGCTGGCGAGCCGAATAGCCTCATCGTAATGACCAATAGCTTGTTCATAATTCTTGCGCTGTTTTTCGTCATCACCCTCGGCCAAGGAATGCTGTGCTAAGTAAGGCCAAAGACCATTGCACCAGTCTGGAATAGCGTCGGTTTCAAGGAAAACAAGTCGGCGTTGACTCGGCGTCAGGCAGCGCGGCAGACTGGCCTTGGCCGTCTCCATCATGTTGATGGCATCAGCGTAGTGTGGGAGTATCGTGACTTTGCCCTTCTCGCTGGCGATAATGATTCTTTTTCCATTCGGCGAGAAAAGCGCATGTGAGAATCCCTTATCGTTTTGTGCCAGCGTAATTATTTCTTTGCGCTGTTCAACATCCCAAAGGCGCACGCTGCGCCACGACATCGTCAGAAGATGGTTGCCGGCAGGAGCCAAAGCGGAAGTCTTGATAGAGTGACTGTGGCCGAGCAGTTGCCCTTTTGCTTTTAGTGTCTTCACGTCAGCAATCAGGATAGAGCTATGATCTATGCCGCCCTCGGGAAGGATCAGAATTTGTCCCGATTTATCGAAACGAACCGCATCGAATGCCGATCGCAGTCCCCGAAATCCACCGACAATCTCACCCGTTTCCACATCCCAAATTGTAACAATACGATTGCCATGTGACGTGACGAGTAACTTTTCGTTCGGATCGAGTGCCTGCGAATTGAGATGGGCTCGCGGAGGCTTTCCGTCTGCGTGGGCTCGCATGGTTTCGCCAAGTGTTACGGAATGAGATTCGGAATAGTTTTCATACTCGCCGTTAAACTCCTGAACTTGCCGGGCGCGTGCTAGGTCCCAAAGTCGGCTGCTGCCATCCACCGACCCGCTGAGAAGGCGGGTGTTGTTCGTGACGAACGTCAATTTGTTCGGTGCATCTTCGTGGCCCACAAGCTCCCGTGGGGCGTCGCGCTTATTGAGGTCCCAAACATATATCGAGGCGTCGTCCGCCGCCATTGCCACGTAGCGGCCATCTTTTGAAATCTCGGCGCCTTCCACCTCAACGAAAAGGCTAGCGGTATGCTTTGCCGTTATGTCTCCGGTTTCGTCTCGCACCTCAACTCGGCCGTCGTCGTAAACCACCAAAATCGATCGTCGGTCAGCGGCATATCCGATTCGTCGAATTGTTTCGTCGTCGGTCTCTAGGATCGCGCGTCGCTCGCCAGTGTCAAATTCAAACTCGCTCACTTTGCCCTTTACACGGAACAACATCCGTTTGCTGTCCGAGCGCAACGCGATTTCGTTGACTTCTCCTTCTGCATCGAAGGATTGTTTGCGGAGTGGTTTTGTCGTCCAGAGCCGAGCCGTTTCGTCGCGGGCACCGGTTAGGAATTGGTTGCCGCCTGGGTGAACCGACAACGTGTTAATGATATCCTTGTGCCCCCCAACGGTTCTTATGTGAGCGCCGCTGCGAGCGTTCCAAATCCGTACGGTCTGGTCTTCGGAAGCCGTGAGTACGGTGTCGCCGCCAGCACTGAATCCTACGCTTGTGACTTCTTTCTCGTGGCCCCGCAATACCGAGACGGGCTTTCCGCTTTTGAGATCCCAAACACGTGCGGTCTTGTCGGCCGAAGCTGATGCAATAAACTCCGCTTTCCGTGCGAACGCTATAGATTTGATCTCGGACGTGTGGCCAGCGAGGCTGAATTTTTCATTCCAATCCTCGGTTGACCAGGCCTTGATATGCCCCTTTGAGTCAGCGGAAATCAGAAGTTTACCGTCGCTACTGAATTCGAGCTGTTTGATCGATTCTTCGTGCCCATCAAGTATTTTGATCAACTCATACTCATCGGAACTCCAGATGACAATTTTGTTGTTGTGGATCGCAAGGGCTGCGTACTTGGCATTCGGCGCGATCGCCGCGAGTTCAACGCGAACCTTTACCGGGAAGTCGATACTCGACGAACCCCTGCCCTCTTTTACGTTGAAGATTTCTACTATATCGCCCTGATAGGCAATAGCGTACTTTCCATCCGGGCTGAGCTTTGGCGGGCCCGATGTGAGGGCAATATATTGTGTCGGCAGCGGTGGGCTGAACTTTGCGAGGCGGCGCTTGTCCCCAGAGTGCCAGAAGATGACCTGACCCCGGTTGTCCCCCGTGATTAAGATGTTTCCATCTGGACTCAGCGGCGCAGTTAAGAAATCCACCTGGCGAAACGATTCCATCAGTTCCTCACTAAGCGGATTATTTCCGCGCAAGCGAGGGTGATGAAATTTTGCCGACTGCCTACCGTCCAAATCCCATGCTGTAACCTCATTGTGTTTTAGACCGGACGCCAGAATCTTCGATCCGTCCTGACTAAAACGAGCGTTCAAGTGGTCAGAGTGATCCGACGTCAGGATCAGCTTTTCTCTCTGATCAAGTAGGGCACGATAGAGGGCGCGTTGGCCAATTGCTTGATAGATCCAACTGCTAACGTTTTCCGGCTTTTCGAGTGCCTCAATAGCAATCAATGCGCCGGTAACAGCATCTCCGCGATCCACGGCTCGGTTAGCAAACGATGCTAGCACGCGGGAGCGCTGCAAGAGCGCTGTGCGTTTCTCTTGATTGGCGAGGGCTTCGTTGCGCTCAGCAACCTTCCTTTGTTCTACTTCCGCAGCACGTGCAATTTTTGCCGCCTTTTCGCGTTCTTCTGCCAGCTTGCGCTGACCCTCCTCAGCCACCCTTGCTGCTTGGGCCTCTCGCTCTCGTTCCTCGGCCAACTTCGTTTGTCGTTGCTCGGCCTTCTTCGCAGCGATTGCGTCCCGCTCTCGTTTTTCTGCCCGTTTCCGCTGTTTCTTTTCTGCACTTTGCGCGGCGACTGCGATTTCTGTCTGAGCGGTAGCACGAAGTGTTTGAGAGTAAGCGTAAATTGCCAATCCAACAGCACCAACGGCAACCGCGAGTGATCCACCGACCCAATACCGTTGCCGCCTCGTCGCCGCCTGCCGGCTCGCAAGAATAAGCTCCAGAACTTCGCCAGCTGGTGTCGGCGCCTCCACAGGTTGGCCCCGCTCCCACTGTTCCGCGTCGCGAAGCGCCCCTGTCACCGCCGGTGCAAAACTGACCCAGGTGGCGAAACGAATCTGACCCACCGTTCAATGTGTTTCCTCCAGTCAGGAGGGGGCGATGCTAGGAGCGGAGGAACAGATGGAAATAGCGGTTTTGAAGCGGCATGGCACGAGCATTCGTGCCATTGCCAGGGCGACAGGGCTGTCGCGCAACACTGTGCGGCGCTACCTGCGTGGTGGCGATGAGGCAGCAACGCGCAAACAGGCGTCCAAGCGGCCTCAGAAGCTTGACGCTTACAAGGGTTTTATCGTCGAGCGGATGGTAGCTAGCGCGCCTGATATGATCCCAGCGACGGTGCTGTTTCGCGAGCTTAAGGCGCTTGGCTATGCGGGCGGCTACACGACGGTCAAAACATTTGTGCGCGGTCTGCGCCCGGCGCCCAGGCCCGATCCTGTTGTGCGTTTTGAGACAGAGCCAGGCCAGCAGATGCAGGCCGACTGGGCTACGATCAATCATGGTGGCGAGAAAATGAAGGTGTTCGTCGGCACACTAGGCTGGAGCCGCACGGCTTACGTTGAGTTCTGCGACAACGAGAAGGTTGAGACGCTGATCGCCTGCCACGAACATGCCTTTGCAGCCTTTCCCGGTGTGCCTTCGGAAGTGCTTTACGACAATATGAAGACGGTGGTTCTGGATCGTAATGTTTATGGCCGAGGCTTTCACCGCTTTCATCCAGGTTTTCTCGATTACGCAAAACATGCCGGGTTCATGCCGCGCTTGTGCCGGCCTTACCGGGCCAAGACCAAGGGCAAGGTCGAGCGGTTTATCGGCTATCTCAAGCGCAGTTTCTGGATACCCTTTGCGGCGACATGCAAACAGGCTGGTTTGAAGCCCGACAAGCAAGCCGCCAATGCCGCTGTCAAGATCTGGCTGCGCAATGTCGCCAACGCCCGCATTCATGCAACGACAGGTGAGGTTCCACTGCAACGGCTGATCATCGAGCGCGGCAAACTGCAAGGGCTGCCGGAACCTTATAAAGGCAAGAGTGCGCGTAGCCTTGTGGATGTTCCACCTCCGCGTTCGATCAAAGGCTATCAGCATCCGCTTGCGACCTATGACGCTCTTTTGAGCGGAGGGCCGGTAGCATGAGCGATCTACAGCATGAACGCATCAGCGAACTGGCGAGCGAGCTGCGCTTATCCGCTCTGCCGGATTTATACGGCCCCATTGCGCAGGACGCGGCCAAACAGGAACAGACCTCTTACGCCGACTTCCTCGAACAAATCCTCAGGGCGGAGCGCGATGCAAGACGAGTGCGCTCCGCCAATATGCTAGCCCGCACCGCCGGCTTTCCGGCAATCAAGATGCTGGAAGACTATGACTTCGGTTTTGCCACCGGCGCACCGCAGGCACAGATCCAGGAACTGGCCTCATTGAGTTTTGTCGAGCGTACTGAAAACGTTGTCATGTTGGGGCCATCGGGCACCGGCAAGACGCACCTGGCCATTGCCTTTGGATACATGGCGACACAGCGCGGCTGGAAGGTGCGTTTTACGACTGCCGCTGATCTCATACTGACGTTGGAGACCGCCGTACGCCAGGGCCGCCTGAAAGAGGTTCTGCAACGGGCCATCGGCAATCCGCGCCTTCTGATCATTGACGAAATCGGTTATCTGCCGTTCGCACGCGAGCAGGCCAATCTGTTTTTCCAGGTGATCGCCAGGCGCTATGAGAAGGGTTCGATCATCCTGACTTCAAACCTGACCTTCGGCAGTTGGGATGACGCGTTCGCAGGTGATGCCGTGCTCACCGCTGCCATGCTGGATCGCATCCTGCACCACGCAACCGTTGTGCAGATCTCAGGCTACAGCTACCGCCTCAAAGACAAGCGCCGCGCCGGCATCATGGCCAAACCGGCAAAGAAAAAGGTGGCAGGAAAGAAGGAGGTTCGCGCCTGATCTACTCTCACGCGTGTGAGTAGATCAGGCAAAACAAGGTGGGTCAGTTTCAAGTTGCCATATCGAAGATACCTGGGTCAGTTTCAAGTTGCCGTTGACAGCGCAAGAAGTACGGCGGTCTGATGCCATCTGAGATGAAGCGATTGAAGCAGCTCGAAGAAGAAAACACCAATCTGA
>JAVJHY011290723.1:0-14256 GCA_035593235.1 Phascolosoma agassizii | reverse complement strand
GCCTACCCGGTGCTCTTCGGCGCCATGGCCGAGGCCCACTGGGACTACAGCCGCCCGCGCTGGCTGCGTCGCCTCTTCGGCATCGGCGCCGAGTAGCCACGGGGCTGGCCCCATCGCCGGGGCCCCGTGCATCCCGGGCAGCCCTTTCGGCTCCTGCCGAAGGAAGCGGGCGCGTATCGTGGAGGCATGCCACGCACGATCCTCTACCTTGCTCTCCTCGCCGCCTGCCAGCACTCCTCGCCGCTGCTCGGCCAAGCCACGGCCGACGCGGTGGTTGCCGAAGTGCCCAACGAGGTACCCGCCGCGGTGATCGACGACGGGAACACCCAGCAGCCGAACCTCGTCCTGTTCCTCGTCGACGACCTCGGCTGGCAGGACACGTCCGAGCCGTTCCATTCGGTCCGGACGCCGCTCAACGCGCGCTACCACACGCCGAACGTCGAGCGCCTCGCGGCCCGCGGCGCGAAGTTCACGAACGCCTACGCGTCGGCGCCGGTATGCACTCCGACGCGCACGAGCCTGATGACCGGCCGCAGTCCGGCGGCGAACCGCATCACCTACTGGACGCTGCGCGCGGACACCGATACGACCGCGCCGAACGCTGCGGTGCGCCCGCCCGCTTGGAACGTCAACGGCCTGCAGCGCGATGACGTCACGCTCGCACGCCTCCTCCAAGACAGCGGCTATCGAACAATCCACGTCGGCAAGGCGCACTTTGGCGCGATCGGCACGAGCGGCGCCGACCCACGCGAACTCGGCTTCGACGTGAACGTCGCCGGACACGGCCCGGGCGCACCGGGCAGCTTCTACGGAACGCACGACTTCGCGGGCGGACCGCGGACCGGAAACGACGGCCCGAGCGTTTGGGACGTGCCGGGCCTCGAGGCCTATCACGGGCGCGAGATCTTCCTGACCGAAGCGCTCACGCTCGAGGCCGTGCGCGAAGTGCGCAACGCGGTCGCGAACGACTCACCCTTCTATCTGTACTTCGCTCCGTACGCCGTCCACACGCCCATCATGGCGAACCCGCGCTACCTCGACCGGTACGGCGAGCTCGGACGTCGCGACGCCGCGTACGCGACGATGGTCGAGAGCGTCGACGTCGCGCTCGGTGCGCTGCTCGATCTGACCGTCGAGCTCGGCATTCGCGACGACACGATCGTCGTGTACTCGAGCGACAACGGTGGACTGTCCGCGCACGGGCGCGACGGCGAACCGCACACGCACAATGCGCCGCTGAGCAGCGGCAAGGGCTCGGCGTACGAGGGTGGCGTGCGTGTCCCGCAGATCATCTTGTGGCCGGGCGTGACCGACGACGGGCTCACGCTCGACACACCGGTCATCACGCACGACCTGTTTCCAACCGTCCTCGCCTGGACTGGCGTCGCGATCCCGGATCCGCACAAGTCGGTCGTCGAGGGCATCGACCTCGGACCGGCGGTGCGTGGCGACGACGGCGCGCGGAGTGAACTGCGCAAACGGACACTCGCGTGGCATCAACCGCACACGTGGGGCGCGAAGGGGCCGGGAATCTGGCCCTTCACGTCGATTCGCAGGGGCGATTGGAAGCTGATCTTCCGCCACATGGACCGCGGCTTCGAACTCTACGACCTCGAAACGGACCTCGGCGAGGCGCACGACGTCGCGGCATCGAACCCGGAAAGGGTGCGCGCGCTCGCGAACGACTTGAGCGCCTGGCTCATCGCGGTCGACGCGCAGCCGTCGATCGACGTCGCCTCCGGCGAGGAGCTCGAACTTCCCCGTCAATACGCCCCTCGACCCTCGACGCGGCCCGCGCCCGGCGGATAATCGCGCCATGGAATTGACCGAAGCTCACCACGGAATCAACCTCGTCATCGAGACGACGGACAAGGTCTACATCGGCCGCTTCGACAACTCGAACGGCTTCCAGGTGCTGATGCACGACTGCTCGATCCACACGATCGAGAGCTCGGACACCGCCGAGGAGCACGTGCGCAACACCGCGAAGTACGGCGTCGCCGTCGACGAACGCGACGTCGTCTTCGACGCTTCGTCGATCCAACGCGTCCGCACTCTCGGGGACATTCCGAAGGACGACTAGGAGTTCGAAGCGACGGCGCCGGGCTCCAAATCGAAAACGGCCGCCGCCAGACCTCGATGTCCGGCGGCGGCCGCGGCGAAACGAATCGGGACTAGTTCCCGATGCGCAGGTCTTGGGAGTTCGTGAGCCGCAGCGGACGCGGCGTTCCGTTCACGAGCTTGGCCTGCGTGTAGATGGTGACGCCACACATGCTCGGGTCGTTCGCGATGACCGCCGAGGTCTGCGCGATCGGTCCGGACAGGAGGCCCGAGTTGAAGAGGATCGGCGAGTCGATGTTGATGAGAAGCCAGTCACCCGAATCGAGCGGACGGGTCAGCACACCACCGACACCGAAGATCTGCGCGAACTGGAAGCCTGACGTGTCGACCGTGAAGTTCACGTTCTGGCCGATCACCGGAGCCGTCGCCGTGTAGACGTCCAGGTTGTTGCCCGCGATGCGGTGCGTGACGGCGGCGGCCGCACAACCGACCGGCGGACGGGCGAGGTCGGGGCGCCAGTGCTGAAGCGTGCAGCGCATGCGGTTCGTCTGCTCAGGCGTGAAGTTGTTCATGCACAGGTCGTCCGTGTACTCCATGTAGTTCTTCACGGGGTCCGGCGAAGTGCAGGAGTTCGAGTTCGGGCAACCAAAGTGGGACGTGCCGTCCGGGTTCGTATCACAGATCCGATCGCCGTTCGTGTAGCAGCTCGCCGCAGACGCGCAGCCGCCGGTGAACGTGTGGTAGAGCCCGAGGTAGTGCCCGACTTCGTGCGTCGCGGTACGCCCCTTGTTGTAGGGGGGACCGAACGGGCCGTTGAGACCGAAGGTGGACCAGAGGATGACGACGCGGTCGGCCTTGGAACCGACGAGGCCGCCCTGGGGAAGGCTCGGCACGTAGCCGAGCGCGCCACCGGCCTGGTTCGTGTAGATGTTCACGTAGCGGTTCGTGTCCCACGCCAGCGTGTTGTAGTACTGGCCGCCGTCGTTGAACCAGGTGTTGTTCATCGAGCGGGTGATGCCCGTCGTCGGGTTGTTGCTCGGATCGCGATCGGCCAGATAGAACTGGACCATCGTGTCCGTGCCACCCGCGCCGTTCGTGCCGGCCATCGCGCGGAAGTCCTCGTTGAGGATGTCGATCTGGCTCTGAACCTTGGAGTCGGAGATGACGCCCTGGGTACCCGCGCCGTTCATGATGATGTGGACGACGACCGGGATTTGGATCAGGCCGTTCGCCGGTGCGTACTCGGGCTTGATGGTCGTCGAGTTGCCGCTGCAATCGGACGGCGGGAAGCGGAAGTTCGGATCCGCCGGCGGGAGACCGCACCGCAAACCGAGCGACTTGAACGTCGTGGACTGGGCGAAGTCCTGCCACGTCTCGAAGGACTGACCGGCGATCTGAATGACCGGCTCCTGTTGTTGCACTGTTTGCTGGAGCCGCGCCGTCTGAGCGGACGCCGAGGAGGCGAGGATCGCAGCACCGAGGCCTGCGAATGCGATGGCTTTCTTCATCGTGACGAAAGGGATGGGGTGCAGATCCGGATGAGGATCGGAGCGAACGGCCGAGGGGGGGGATGCGGTGCGCCGAAACGAACAACGGCACCCGCAGGGGCGCCGAAGTCGAAGACGGGCGGCAGGGAGCGAAGGGCCTCCCTTCAATCATGACATTGCCGGTCGATCGTAGGGAGTTCCGGCGAATCCGGGAGGATCGCAGCGAAGTTCTTTCGGACCAGGAGTTGGCCCCGATCGCGCGACGCGTCGGAGACGCCCGCAGGTGGCCTCCGGGTTCCACTCGATCCTGATTTCGTTCGGGAGAGCCGCGACCAAAGTGGGCGATCCGTCCGCGACGGTGTGCGGCAAGAGAACGAAACACGATTGCGACGGACCTACGACGGGCGACGGTTGGCGACCGGGGGTAGCCGCGCGGACAATGCCACCCTCACGAAGATCCTCAACGCCCGCATCCGACCCGCCAATGTCTGTCCTCGCTCTCACCGCTCTCTCGCTGCTCACTCCCATCGCACTTCGCGCTCAGGACGATGCGCCGTCGGATCTGTTGACGCTCATGGACGTCTTCGAACTCGAGTACGTAGCGGATCCACAGATCGCTCCCGCCGGCGATCGCGTTGCGTTCGTCCGACGCTCGATGGACGTGATGCGCGATCGCCAAGCGTCGAAGCTATGGATCGCCGACGTCGACGGCGGAGATGCGCGCCCGCTCACGGAAGGCGAGATCAGCGAGTCGACACCACGATGGTCACCGGACGGCAAGCAGCTCGCATTCGTTTCGACCGAAGCCGGCTCGACCCAGATCCATCTGCGCTGGATGGACACGGGGCAGCGCACGCGTCTGACCCAATTGACCGAGTCGCCGGGGAGCCTGACGTGGTCGCCGGACGGGCGTTGGCTCGCGTTCACAATGTTGGTCCCGTCGTCCCCCGAACCGCTCGCGAAGCTGCCGAGCGCCCCCGAAGGTGCCGAGTGGGCCGACGCTCCACGCGTGATCGAGGGCGTGCGCTATCGCGCCGACGGAGCGGGCTACATCGAGCAAGGGCGAACGCACGCGTTCGTGCTTCCGGTGGAAGGGGGGACGCCCCGCCAACTCACGAACGACGACCACGATTATGGAGGCTCGCTGAGCTGGACGCCCGACTCGAAGCGCTTGCTGCTGTCGGCGAACCGAAGCGACGACGCCGAGTATCAGCCGGTCGAGAGCGACGTGTGGGAGCTCACGCTCGCCGACGGCAACCTACGCGCCCTGACCGACCGCGTCGGGCCCGACTTCTCCCCCACGGTTTCACCCGATGGAGAGCTCGTCGCCTACCTAGGCTCCGACGACCGACAGCGCGGCTACGAGATCACTCGGCTGCACGTCATGTCGAACGACGGAACCGAGTCTCGCTCGTTGACCAGCGAATTCGACCGCAGCGTCCAGAGTCCGGTGTGGGCGGCGGACGGCAGCGGGCTGTTCTTTTCGTACGACGACCACGGCAACTCGTACATCGCGTTCGCCGGACTGGACGGCTCGATCGAAGTCTTGGCCGAGAACGTCGGAGGGCTCTCGCTCGGTCGCCCGTACACCGGCGGATCGTTCAGCGTCGCGAACAACGGCCGCTTCGCCTTTACCCTCGGCAGCCCGTTGCATCCGGCTGATCTCGCGGTCGGGAACCGCAGCGGACGCAGCGAGGACGCGCCGCAACGGCTCACGCGCTTCAACGACGACCTGTTCGCGTTCAGGACTCCGGGCGACGTCGAGGAGATTCGCACCGAGTCGTCGTTCGACGGCCGCGAGGTCCAGGGCTGGATCATCAAGCCACCGCACTTCGACCCGTCGAAGAAGTACCCCCTCGTGCTCGAGATCCATGGAGGACCGTTCGCGGCGTACGGACCGTGGTTCACGATGGAAGGACAGCTCTACGCAGCGGCCGGCTACGTCGTGCTGTACACGAACCCGCGCGGCAGCACGAGCTACGGCGACGAGTTCGCGAGTGAGATCCATCACAACTACCCGGGTCAGGACTACGACGACCTGATGAGCTCGGTCGACGCGTTGATCGAGCGCGGCTACGTCGATCCCGATCAGCTCTACGTCACGGGCGGAAGCGGGGGCGGCGTGCTCACCGCGTGGATCGTCGGCAAGACCGAACGCTTCCGCGCAGCCGTCGTGGCGAAGCCTGTCATCAACTGGATCAGCTTCGTGTTGACATCGGACGCGTATCCGTACTTCACGCGCCATTGGTTCACGGGCTTTCCGTGGGACAACGTCGACGAGTATTGGAAGCGCTCGCCCCTCTCGCTCGTGGGCAACGTGACGACGCCGACCATGCTGCTTACCGGTGAGGTGGACTACCGCACGCCAATCTCGGAGTCCGAGCAGTTCTACCAGGCGCTCAAGTTGCGACGCGTCGACGCCGCGCTCGTGCGCATCCCCGGCGCGTCCCATGGAATCGCCGCACGGCCGAGCCAGCTGATCGCGAAGGTCGCAAACATCCTCGCGTGGTTCGACCGCTACGCGCCGAAGGACGAAGACTAGTCGCCGTAGCGCAGCTCGATCGTCTGCACGCCCAGCGCGTCCCCCTCAGAATTCGGGCGCGTCACAACGAACATGCGGTCGTACGAATCGTGGTCGAGCATCCCGCCGTACTTCGGATGCTGAACGAGATCGCGCGCTTCCCCTCCGAGCGCGGACACAAATCCCGGCACGGTGTTCGAGTGTCCGCAAACGGCGGCGATCGAGCCCGGCGGGAGCGCGAGCAACGCTTCGATCTGGGCGTCGCTCTCGCCAGCCGGAACGACCTGCACTTCGAGCCCGAACGCCGCGGCGAGCGGTGCGATCGTCGCTTGCGTGCGCGCAAACTCGCTCGCGAAGACGTGCGTCACGCCTGAGCTCGCGAGCAGTCGCGCGATCGCTTCTGCGCGCGCCGCCCCCGCGTCCGAGAGCTCCGGGTCGCCGCCGGAACGCGTCGAGCCGGTGGTCTCGGCGTGTCGGAACACGATCGCCGTCAGGGGCTTTGTCGGAGCGTCCGCACGCGGCGCGAAGAACGGAGCGGAGAGCAACAGGGCGAGCGTGAGAACACGAATGGGGTCGACCTTCATGCCCGGAGTCTAGCGGGGTCCGACGCGACGACCTCGGTCGCCGCCGAGGTTTCGCCAAGAGACCCGAGGGCCGCGTCGTTGCCAAGGGAGAACGCCACCGGACCGGGCCTTGCACTGCCCGCCCCAGCGCTCGCTTGATCCAGACCGCCAGCAGGAATGACGCCATGAACACCTTCACACACCGCCTCGCCGCCCGCTCCGTATCCGTCCTCGCGCTCGCGGGAATCGCTTTCGCGCAGAACTCGCCCGCTTCGCGCCCACTTCAATCCACGCGTGGCGTCCACACGACGGCCTTGAACATGACCGTCAACGTCGTCGATGGCGTCGCCACGACCAAGCTGAAGCAGACGATCCGGAACGACTCGAACGTCGCGATGGCGGAAGCCATCTGGGTGCTGCCCCTGCCCGAGGGCGCCGCCGCGGACGACTTCGAGATGCTCGTCGACGGCGTGCGGATGAGCGGCGACGTGCTCGGCGCGGAGGGCGCGCGCACGGTGTACGAGAACATCGTGCGCAAGCGGCGTGACCCGGGTCTGCTCGAGTACGTCGGTCGAGGCTGCCTGCGCGCGCGCGTGCTCCCGATCCCCGCCGGCAAGGAGATCGGCGTCGAAGTCTCGTTCCGCCACGTCCTGCAAGATGTCGCGGGACTCTCGCGCTGGAGCTTCCCCATCGCCGCCGCGGGTGTCGACGGCCGTGCGCCGGGAAGCGTGACACTCGACCTGTCGATTCGATCGAGGCGGCCGATCAAGAACGCGTTCTCACCGAACGCGTTGGTCGACGTCAGCCAGAAGGACGACCACTCGGTACGCGCGTCGTTCGAGGCCAAGGCCGGCAACCTTCCGGCGGACGAGCTCGCGGTTCTGTACGGGCTCTCCGAGAAGGACTTCGGGCTCAACCTGCTGTCGCACAAGCCCGCGGGCCAAGACGGCACGTTCCTCATGCTCATCTCGCCCAAGCGCGACTGGGGAGACGCGGTCGTCGCGAAGAAGAACATCACGTTCGCGGTCGATACGTCCGGCTCGATGGCGGGCGAGAAGATCGACCAGGCCAAGGCGTCCCTGCTCTTCTTCCTGCGCTCGCTGAACGAGGGCGATCGCTTCAACGTCGTGCCTTTCTCGACCGAAGCGCGCCCGTTCTTCGGTGCGCGCGTCGCGGCGTCGAAGGAAAACGTCGAGCGCGCGGTCGAGCTCGTCGGCGGAATCCGCGCAGTCGGAGGCACGAACATCTCGGATGCGCTGCGGGTCAGCCTGGACGGGGCGGCGGCGTCTACGGAGGAGGGCGTCGAGCGCGTGCGCATCGTCGTCTTCCTGACCGACGGCGTTCCGACCGTCGGTACGACGTCGCAGGACGCCATCCTCAACGAGGTCCGGCGCGGGAACAGCGACGCAACGACACGCATCTTCGTGCTCGGTGTCGGGCACGACGTGAACACGCACCTTCTGGACACGCTCGCGGCCGACACGCGCGGGACACGCGACTACGTGCGCCCGAACGAGAACATCGAGCTGAAGGCCGGCGCGCTCTTCACCAAGCTCGCGAACCCGGTGCTCACCGACCTGCAGCTGTCCGTCGACGGCGTGCGGGTTTCGCGGCTCGTACCGGGCGAACTCGCCGACCTGTTCGAGGGCGAGCGGCTCGAGGTGTTCGGGCGCTACGCGGCGAGCGGCGCGAGCGCGATTCGCCTGACGGGACGCTTCCGTGGGTCGGAACGCACGTACGTCTTCGAGGGCACGTTCGCCGATCGGCCGTCGAAAACAGTCGACTTCCTTCCGCGCCTGTGGGCGCAACGACGCGTCGGCGTATTGCTCGACGCGATCCGGCTGAACGGTGAGAGCCGCGAGCTGGTCGACGAGGTCACGCGCATCGGGCGCGAGTTCCGCATCGTCACGCCGTACACGTCGAACCTGATCCTCGAGCCCGGCGATCGTCCGGAGAACCACCTCGCGGGCGCGGACGCGGAGGCGCTCCGCGCCCTCGGGTACTCGGGTGCCCCCGGCCCGTCGGCTCCGGCAACGTCGACGTCTCGCGGGGCGAGCGCTGCGGACACCGGCTCCGACGGGTTCTTCATCGGCCGCGGCAAACGCAAGGAGGAGCGCGAGGTCGACCTCGGCGCGGTCGTCGCCGGTCTACGCGCGAGTGAGATCATCGACGAGCACACGCCCGAGGACGAGGTCGCGGCGCTCGCCGGACAGGTCAAGGCGCGCCTGACCGCGGCGGCCTCGGAGCTGCGGGCGATGGGCGCGAAGCGCGACGCCGGCGAGCAAGCCGTCGCGCAGAGCGAGCACCTGAAGCGCCTCATCCGCGGCGGCAAGTCCGGCGAGAGCCAGGCGCTGCTTGAGCTCTTCACACGGCGCGTGAATGGGAAGGTCTTCCGGCTGCAGCGCGGTGTTTGGACCGACACCGCGCTCCATGCCGATGACCTCGTGCGGCCGCTTCCGAAACAGAAAGTCGAGGCGTTCTCCGCGGAGTACTTCGAGCTGCTACGCGAGACACCCGAGCTCCAGGCCTACCTCGCGCTCGGCACGCGCGTCGCCGTGCTCGTCGACGGGCGGGTCATCGAGACGACTCCCGCCAAGTGAGCGCGTGCCAGCCGCCCCGGCCCGTCGCATTGCGCCGGAGTCCGGGGCGGACCACAATGCACGCATGGCTTCGCAGAAGCTCCGCTCCGCGTACGTACCGCTCGTCCTCCTCGTCGCCGCCACGGCCTACACGTTCGGGTGCAAGTCACAGGACGCCGACGTCCAGGGATACCGCGTCGTCAATACGTACGATCACGATCCCTTCGCCTACAGCCAGGGCCTGCTCTTCTCGAACGGCTCGCTCTACGAGAGCACGGGACGCCAAGGCACGTCTTCGGTTCGCCGCGTCAAGCTCGAGACGGGCGCGATCGAACAGCGCATCGACCTTCCGCCGAATCTGTTCGGCGAAGGGCTCGCGCTCCACAACGACGAGCTCTACCAGCTCACGTGGAAGGCCGGTCGGGTGCACGTCTTCGATCGCGAGACGTTCAAGGTCAACCGCAACCTGAACTACGAGGGCGAGGGCTGGGGACTCACGTCGGACGGGACCTCGCTCCTGATGAGCAACGGCTCGCACGTGATCAGCGTCCGCGACCCGGCGACGTTCGACGAGATCCGGCGCATCGAGGTCCTTTCCGACGGGAAGCGGGTCGGCGACCTGAATGAGCTCGAGTACATCGAGGGCGAACTGTGGGCGAACGTGTGGAAGTACGACCACATCGTGCGCATCGACCCCGCCACGGGAAGCGTGAAGGGTTGGATCGACCTGCGCGGAATCTTTGATCGCCGCACGATCGCGGACCCGGACGCCGTGTTGAACGGGATCGCCTACGACCCGGAAACCAAGCGCGTCTTCGTCACCGGCAAGCTCTGGCCGAAGCTGTTCGAGATCGAGGTCGTCGACAACTAGCGCGCCGGCGCGCCGTTCCAGTAACGCACGACTTCCTCGACGAACGCGCGCTCAGCGTCGCTGAGCACGCCGTTCTGATCCTTGTCGAAGCCCGCCATCAGGTGCGGCACGTTCTCGAAGATCCCATTGACGTACTCGGTCGCGGGCGCGTCCTCTTCGATGTTGAGCGTGCCGTCCCCGTCGGCGTCGAAGGTCGCGACGAGGCTCTTCCAGATATCGAGCAACGTGTTCGCGCGCTCACTCGATGCGCGGTACTTCACTTCGCTCGCGCGCTTCAGAGTCTCGAGCTCCTCCTTCGAATCGACGAGGACGTTGAGCCACGTGACCGCCATCTCGTTGTACGAAGCCTTGCCGGTGATCACGCGGTGCGGCGGCGAGTAGGGATTGCGCGGGTTGTTGTCGGAGTTGTTGTACTCGAACGCCATGTCGAGTCGCGTGCCCTTCGGCAGTTCGAGCAGCTCCTCGTACTGGTAGATCTCCTGCCAGTTGGGATCCCAGTCGTCGATGCGTAGCAGGTCCTCGCGCCTTCCGTCCGGCAGCGTTGCCCAAACCTCCAGCGAACTGCATACGTAGTGCGCGTGCGGCGCGATGTTCATCGCGCGCACGTCGACGGGTAGCACGAACGACTGCTCGATGACGTAGGACTCCTGGCCGGGCGGGATCGACGCGCCCGGCCCGATCATCACGACTCCGCTGACAAGTGCGTCGGGTGGCCCGTCCGCAAAGTGCAGCCCGATCTCCATGCGCACATCCTCGACGCGACCGGTCGGGACGAAGTGCGTGTCGAGCACGAAGTCCGCACCCGGTGCAACAACCGTCGCGGTCTCGAGCGGAAGGGAGCGCGGGCTCATGCCGGGGATCCAACCGTAGGCCTCTTCGCCCAGCAGCGTCACCTCGGCCGTCATGCCCGGAAACCCGACGCCCGGGTCGTCCGCGTCGCGTTGGCGGCTCGCGTCGGTGGCATCCATGTACATGATGAAGTGGTGCACGACGCGCTCGTTGCCGGGGCGGAACTCGATCGCGCGCAGGTACTTCGTCTCTTCGAACTCGGTCGGGATCACGAACGTGCGCCACACGTCAAAGCCCTCGGCGGGCACTTGATATGTCCCGCTCATCGCGAGGATCCGATCTGGCTCGCCGAGCTCCCACTCGTCGTTGAACTCGGGCGGCGGAGCGAGGTCCTCGGGATCGCCGAGCGGCCTGTCGCCGTCGAGCCACGCGAGGAGCGTGTCGTACTCGTCTCCGTCGAGACGGCGTTCGTCCGCGAAGTGTGCATACCCCTCGGCCGGTGGCCAGGGCGGCATGTAACGGTCGGCAACCACGATGCGAACCTGGCGCGCGCGCTTCTCCACGTCACGGTGGGTCAGGAGCGAGAATGGCGCGCCGCCGCCCGGGTGATGACAGGCGGCGCAGCGGCGGTACAGGATCGGCGCGACATCGCGCGCGAACGTCGGATCACTCGGAGTCGCAGGTTCGATTTCGACCGACGCTCCCACGAGCACACCGACCGAAATGACGACCGAGACGATACTCGCGATCGGAAGGCACAGGCGGAGATTCATAGCACGTCCGGAATGAAGCAACCGATCACGTCCGTGCGGTCGACCGTCGGCTCGGTTCCGGCGAGGAGCGCGTCGAGCACAAGCCGCAAGTCCTCGCGCGTCGGTTGTGCGCGCTGCTTGCCAAAGTCCACGTAGAGATCACTGATGCGACCGAGATACTTGAGCTCGCCCACGGCGTTCCGGACGGCGACTTCGGGCGTCATTGAAGCTCCGACCGCGTCCGCGTAACGATGCTTCGGATCGAGCAACGCCGGGATCGCGTAGCCGTAGTCCTCCGCGTGCGTCGCGACGGTCTCTGCCGTTTCGTCGGGGTCCGCGTAGACCAGGAAGAACCCGATCCCCTGCGGTTCATACGTCGCGACGATGCGCTGGATCTCGGGCGCGAACGCGTTGGCGATGGGACACTCCGTCGCGACAAAGATCGCGACGGATGCGACGCCTCCCGCGGGAGGCTCGATCGCAACGGAGCGACCGTCCGAACCCGTGAGTTCGATGCGATCCGAATTCGATCCGTTCGATGTACACGCGGCGAGCGTTAGCGACAGAAGCGCGAGCCGCGCGAAGTCACACGCCAGTTGCCGACGCGATCGAGTCTTTCGGTGTTGCATGTTTGGTTGCGCGTCTCGGAAACGCGCCCTCGAAGCCGCGTTCCATGCTACCAGGCGCGCGCCCTACTCGGCGGCCCCTGTTCCTTTGCGCAACGTCCAATCGCGACCCGCCGCGAGCGTGCCGAACTGCTCGACGGTGCCGTCGCTCCAACGCACGTTAACACCGCTAACCTCGTCTATCGCACCGAGTCCGACGTGAATGCGTGGGTCGTTCGCCGAAGCGTAACTCGTCGAAGTGCGTACGCGGCGCGTGACCTGACGCGTGCCGGCTCGCATCGATACGACGGCGCCGAGGGCATCCCTACGCCGATCGACGAGGCGCAAACGAATCCAGCTGCGTTCGCCCGGGAGTGCGGCGGCGCGGTTTAGCAAGAGGTGCGCGGGACCGTCGCGGTTGACGACGAGCGCGTCGACAGCACCGTCGCCATCGACGTCGCCAAACGCGACACCGCGGCTCGTCGCGGCGAGCGGCGTGCGTGTTCCGCCCTGCGGCTGGACGACCTCGAAGCGGTCGGCCCCGGGCAAGCCGCGGTAGACCAAGTTGAGTTCGGCGAAGGGATCGACGTACTCGCTCGTGAGCCCGTGCGTCACGCGGCCGTTCGCTTCGAACAGGTCGAGCTCGCCGTCGTGATCGAAGTCGACAAACCCGACGCCAAAGCGTGTGAACGCCTGGCTCGCGGTGGTCAGCCCAACGGACGCCGTGCGATCGACGAAATGCGTGCCCTCGTTGAGGAAGAACGAGTCGTACTCGCCCGTGAGGTTCACAACCAGCAGGTCCTCGTCGCCGTCGTCGTCGAAGTCGATGACGCCAACGCCCATCCCGGCCTTGATCTGCCCGTCCTGGTCGGCGGCGCATCCGAAGGCGACGGCTTTCTCGACGAACGACTCACCCCGCCGGTTGATCCATAGCTGGTCCTTCATCTCGTCGTTGGCGATGAAGACGTCGAGCAAGCCGTCGCCATCGAAGTCCGAGACGCCGATGCCCATCCCGTTGCCGAGCGACGACCGGATCCCCGCTTCGATCGAGACGTCAGAGAACGTGCCGTCGCCCTCGTTACGGAACAGCGTGTCGGGCGCGGGCTTGCCGTACGACACCGGTCCGCAGTAGGTCTCCCCGCGTGTCTTGCCGTAGCAGACGCGCTCGTCTCCGATCGACCACAGGATGTAATTCACGACCCATAGGTCGAGATCGCCGTCGTTGTCGTAGTCGAAGAACGCAGCGCCGGCACTGAACAGGCCTTCGCTCGTACCGCTCGTTAACGTCACGTCCTCGAACCGGCCGGAACCGTCGTTGCGGAGCAGCGCATTCTCACCGAGGTTGCAAACGTATAGGTCAACGTCGCCGTCGTTGTCGTAGTCAGCGGCCGCAACGCCAATGCCGAAGCCACGATCGCCGACACCGCTGCCCAAGGTCACGTCTTCGAAGCGCCCGTCGCCAATGTTCTCGAACAGCTGGTTGCCCGGCCGTTCCGCCTCGTCGACTTCGACACCGCCCGACTGAACGAGATACGCATCGAGATCGCCGTCGCCGTCCATGTCGAACAACGCCGCGCCGCCGCATACGATCTCGGGATACAGGTAGCGCGAGTCATGGCCGCTCGTGTGTTCGAAGACGAGACCGCGCTCGGCGCCGGCTTCCTCGAACCAGATCGTCGCGGGTGCTGCTTCCTCGGGAGACGGCCCGTCGGATCCGCAGCCCGCGACAGCGACGGATGCGAGGACACCGAGTGTTCGTCGGGCGCTCGTCGTCACAGCTTCCGCCTCTTGATCGACTCCAGCAGCGTCGTGCCGACGGAATCGAGCCGCTTCGCCTTCTCCAACACGCTTTGCGCCAGCTCCCACTTGCCGTCCTTCGCGAGCGTGCGCGCGAGGCCGATTCGCGCGATCGACGCGCCGCACTCGGTCTCGACGACGACGCCGACGACGCCGACGACGCCGACAACAACGCCGACGCTGCGGCCGACAACGCCGACGCCACGGCGGCCTCGGACGCGGCGCTGGCGG
>JAVJHY011289693.1:0-14262 GCA_035593235.1 Phascolosoma agassizii | reverse complement strand
TCACGTTATTGTAATAATAAATACTAAAATAATAACGCGTTATAAGCATAAATCCACTCTGATTCCGCATGGTTATTCCAAAATTCCAAAATTCCACATTTCAAGTAGAAAACATGAGCCTGAGTTTCGAAAATAGTTAGATATCACCTATATTCGAAATTTTTCGTGATCCGATCGATTTTTCAAACCGATTGGACTAATAAGAATCCCCCCTAATTCAGTGGAAGACTAAAGCTCATGTTAGTACAGGTTAATAAGATTCCCCGAACAAATTAAGAAATTGAAAGCGCCAACAGGATAACCGCCGGGGTTGATATGGGTGGAAAAAGTTTGGATGTCAATTTTCTCTTTCACCAAAGCGGAAAACAGCGTACGAGGACCTTCAAAGAAAAAGGTAAAAAATTAGACTACCTCAACGAACTTGACCGGTGGTAGAAAGGTTCGAACGATGTCCATGCCATTTATGAAGCGGGTCGTTACGGGTTTACTCCAGCGCGGGTTTTCAATCATTTTTGTATTAGGTGTAAGATATTGCCCATCAACAAGATCAAAATCGTACGCAGTGGCAAACGCGTCAAGACAGATCGCCTTGATGCAGCAGTGCTTTCTCAAATCAACCCGAATGCAGCGCACCTTCCTTCGGTCTATATCCCCAGTGTTGAGGAAGAAACCGACCGGGGAATGATCAGCGAAGAGAAACGTTTACAAAAAGATCATCAACGCAAAAACAATGCGATTTTAGCGATTCTGGTCCGTTGGTGGATCAGCACCCTGCTCGAGAGTAAAACCCATCGCGAGGCGCGTTCCTGGCGACAATGGGTCAACAAAAATCGTTACCGCGATGACGGCAAGCCCAGCCTATCCGACTGCGAGTTCTGGCGAATTGAAAATCTCATCGAGGAGCTGGAGCTTGTGGAGAAACAGCAACACCGATGGGAACAGCGAATTGGTGAGGGTGACTGTCAAAAACGAAAAGCGGCTGAAGATAAAGAGGAAAAGTACCTGGTTGACTTGCTTCAACAGTTCAATGGAATTGGGGACCGTGGCACTCGTATTCTTACCAGGAAACTCGAGAACTTCGATCGTTTCAAAAACGGAAAATGTATTGCCTCATTTTTCGGACTAACCTCGGTTCCGTGGGTCAGTGGTACGATGCAACGAGATCAGGGCATCAGCAGTAAAGCCGGCGATCGTCTCCTGCGATCAACCCTAATTGAATTAGCCTGGCGATGGCGACGATGGCAGCCCGCCAGCACGATTACGAAAAAATAGAACGAAAAACTTAATAAAAAAAAGACGCATTCTGCGTGTCACCATTGTCGTCATGGCGCGTCAATTGATTGTCGTTCTTTATCGCCATATTGTCAAAGGAGAAATAATTGAGGGACTGTCATCAACCACCGTTCCATTCCATCCTCATAAACGAAGAATTCTTTGTCCGCGGTGAGCAGCCTGGCGCTGCGCTTGTGCTATCAAGCACGTCAAATTAGATTGGGCAGCCGCGGACAGATTGCTAAATTAAAACCGAAACCATCGCAACCCTCACCCTGAAATTATAAACCTCTTTAGCTTATAAGGAAAGTAGACTAAAGACAACGCTTTAATCGATTCCGAAGAACTGAACTCCTGACATACAAAATCTAACTATCTAATAGATTGTGGTTTATAAAAAATTATACCGTATTTAGATTTTGCATTCTTCTCGCGCGCGTACATGCGCGGGCTCAAATCGACCATACGACCAGGATTTTCACACAATATAATAGCCGGTATGTCAGGATTTCAGAAGAACCAACCCGATTATCTGCTGGACGGCCAGAAAAATCACTCATCCGACTTGAAAACGGGGTTCATAGAAGAAGCGCAAAGGGATACATATTTTTCCATTCAGTTGCGGCTATGCAGCGTTAAGCCCTTATTCACCAAAGCTTTTCATGAAAAACGAGAAAACCGCGCTTGGAGTATTGGAATAGAACAATTGACATCGATTGGATATAGCCAAGGTAAGTATTCTAGAAGTAATAGAGAAAATCGGTAGGATCACCAAAGCTAGAAAAAAACAGTTCTCCAATACTCCAATACTCCAATACTCCAATACTCCAATTCTCCAATTCTCCAATTCTCCAATTCTCCAATTCTCCAATTCTCCCCTGTTTGGTTGCAGCGATGCCGTGTTAGAAATAGTAACATATCATTCTACCACCTGCTGCGCTCCTAAATTACATCTTCCCGTGCTTGATGATCATGATCAAGAGCCAGAAACCCATGATGCCGGCAACCGTGAAGCCAAAGAGGCCAACAACCGAAATGCCCTGCCAGTGAGGAGGAATATTGGAAAGGACAATGAGGGACGATCCAATAATAAGCGAGGCTAAAACAATCGCGAAAGCCAGGCGATTACTAACACGATCGTGGGTATGCAACATGGAATCCAACCCCCGGTGTTCGAGTTGGACTTTAATCTCCCCGTCTCGGGCATACGTTAGGAAGTTGCGCAATTCCTTCGGAATTTCCTTTAAAAGATGAATAAATGCGGAACTGCTGTTTTGAATTTCCGCAGCAATTTTTTTAGGGTGAAATTTTTTAAGCCGGAATTCCCGGATAAACAACTCAGCGTATTTCACGACCTCAAAATCGGCCTCAAACTTCCGACTCAAAGACTCCATGCTACTCAGAGCCTTTATCATTAAAAATAAATCTGGTCTAAGGAATAGTCCATGTCGAGAGGTGACAATCAGCAGTTGGCGCGCCAGCTTTCCGATCTGTAATTCTTTCAATGGACGATAGATGTGTTGATCGATTAATTCACTTAGATCGCGTTCGAGATCGCCATGATTCGGTTCCTTATCATATACCGTCAATTTCAACAACGTTTTAACGACATTCGATTCGTTTCGGCTTACAATACTAATCAATAATTCCGCGATAGTTTCCCGTTCCTGAGTGTTTATGCGTCCCATAAGGCCAAAGTCCAGATAGCAAAAAACATTTTCGGGAAGGATTAAGATATTCCCTGGATGGGGATCCGCATGAAAAAATCCAAATTCAAATACCTGCCTCATTAGAAGCATAGCTCCCCGACTGGAGAGGACTTGTAAGTCAAACCCGTTTTTTTTAAGCCGATTGATATCGGATGCCTTGATGCCGTCGATAAACTCAATGACGAGTATACGTTCGCTTGACATCTCGCGATAAACCTTGGGAACATAAATCGATTTATCATCGGAGAACTGTCGCGAAAAACGCTCGATGTGCGCTTCTTCAAAGATGAAATTTAACTCCTTTTCGATACTCTGGGAGAATTGTTCCAGGACCTTGTGGGGTCGTAGGATCCCCATATCCTTTAGTTGTCCCTGGATTAGAGAAATCACGTTAAACATGATCTCCAGATCGACTTCTATTGTTTTTTTAAGATTTGGCCGTTGAACCTTAACAACGACTTCATCACCGCTGTCAAGTTGGGCTCGATGTACCTGAGCAATAGAGGCGGAGCCAAGGGGATTTTCATCAAATTTAATAAAAAGCTGCTCAGGGAATTTGCCCAGTTCATGTTTTATGATATCCCGAATCTCTGCGAACGGAACCGGGGTGACATTATCCTGCAACTGGGAGAGTTCCTCTATGTACTCCAGCGGTATCAGATCCGGTCGTGTCGACAATATTTGACCAAGTTTAACAAAAGTTGGCCCAAGTTCTTCCAAAGCCAAACGGACACGTTTTGCGCGGCTGAGTTTTTCTACCGCTTCCCGGCGTTTTGGTGCAATCAGGCTACGGCTAAATTTGAAATATGAGTGATCCCTTAGATCGTCAAAGCCGTATTTCAGAAATACCCCGATAATTTGCCGATAACGGTTTACATGGCGGTATGTACGGCCAAGGATACCGATTTTGCGAATATTAGTCATCCAATTATCTCTCCGATCTAAGATTCATTCTTCGATCATTGAAAATTTGTTAATAGATTTTTTTCTCCAGCAGATTCCGCAGTGAGGTGGAGAAAGTTAGTAACTTGAGCTTCGAAGAATTGACTGCGAGCTCAAAACAAGTAAATTAGAAAAAATAGAAATATCCATTTTCAGTCCATAAATAAATCTTCGTTACCTCTATCTTCTGGATTACCATCCCTGCGCCAATATAGTTCATTACGTCATTAAAGTATACTTTTTATTTTAGGCTAGGGTTTAATAACCTTATGGCCCAAACTCGATCTACATCAGGTTGGTTAACAGCCCGTGATCTATCTGACAACAATCCCAGAAAAAACAAAACGAATCAGGTAATTTAAACTGTAAGAGAATTCCATGCGAGATCAGAAATACTTCAGGGGATTTATCCATGGCATGAGAGACTTGAAGAACCTTTTCAAGAGATCATGGGCAAAGTTCAGACTTTTGACTATTTTTGGGTTTTTATACGAAAAACGATTTCTGAATTCATCTGGAGTTATGGCTTGATGTAAATAAGAATTAAAATTAAGGACTAATTAATAGGAGGCCCCATCGTGGCCCACGTTGTTACAGAACCATGTTTCGGCTGCAAAAATACAGTTTGTGTGACCGTTTGTCCGGTAGATTGTTTCCACGAAGATGAAAAAAGTCTCTGGATTGATCCGGATGAATGCATTGATTGCGGCGCATGCATACCGGAATGTCCCGTTGATGCAATCTACGACGAGAGCACAGTCCCCGGAAAATGGAACAGTTACATTCTATTAAACTCCGAAAAATCGAAACATCTCCCTATAATTGCTGAACAAAAGGAACCGCTGAGCTGATGTACGAGGCCATATTTTAGATTTTAATTTACCATGAAAATAGTGTAGTCACATGTTTATTTTATTCCGCAAAATAGGCAGATAAGGTTAGCCTGAGGTAATCACGCCGGGGACTGCAATTCAAGCCATTTTCCTTCTCTTAATGTGATACATAAATCACTCTCCCCAGGGATTAAATCCGTATTGACATACCACCGTTTTTTTCATCATTACCCTAATTTGGCAAAATATGTGCAAACCATACACCTAAAAATTTCCAGTTTCAGCCCGGGCAAAGTATAGTTACTATTTTAAAACTAAGATCAGAGATTCGAAATTTTCTTCAACGTTCAATTAGCTTTGATAACAAAGATTAAGAAACAAACAGGAATGATAGCTGCGTATGCATAAGAATTGTTTACCCATAATAAAAGAATTACTCCAAAAACGTATTCTGATCCTTGATGGTGCCATGGGTACCATGATTCAGACTCATCGGCTCGAAGAAGCTGATTATCGCGGCAAACGGTTTACCGATCATCCCTGTGACGTAAAAGGGAATAATGATTTATTAACCCTTTCGCAACCGGATATCATCCGGTCGATTCATACAGACTATCTGGAAGCTGGAGCGGATATTATTGAAACAAATACATTCAATTCCACTTCCATCGCTATGGCTGACTACCAGATGGAAGATCTTGCGTATGAATTGAATTTTGAGGGCGCCAGGCTGGCGCGTGGTGCAGCTGATGAGGTTCAGTCAAAAACTCAAGGAAAACCACGGTTTGTTGCGGGTATACTTGGACCGACGAACAGGACAGCATCCATCTCGCCGGACGTGAATGATCCCAGTTCCCGAAATGTCACCTTTGATCAGTTGGTTGAGGCTTATACCGAGGCAACCCGGGGCCTCGTTGATGGTGGTACGGATATTTTACTTATAGAAACCATATTTGATACACTCAATGCGAAGGCAGCAATTTATGCGGTACTGAATTTCTTTGATGCCCACAAACTGAAAGTCCCTATCATGATATCCGGGACAATAACAGACGCGAGCGGGCGGACGTTAACCGGCCAAACTCCGGAAGCATTCTGGGTATCGGTAGCCCACGCAGAGCCTTTAAGTGTAGGCTTTAATTGTGCGCTGGGTGCGAAAGATCTGCGGCCACACATGGAAGAGATATCCAGATCTGCAGATGTCTACGTTAGCACCCATCCTAATGCTGGACTCCCCAACCAGTTTGGTGAATATGATGAAACGCCGGAATATATGGCCGGCCTTCTCAAGGAATTCGCCCAAAGTGGACTAGTCAACATTGTGGGCGGATGTTGTGGAACGACCCCAGTCCATATTCAAGCAATCGCTGATGCAGTCCAGGATATTTCTCCTCGAAAAATTCCGGATGTCCTACCTTATTTAAGGCTGAGTGGTCTCGAACCATTTACCCTGCGGCCGGATACCAATTTCGTAAACATTGGTGAGCGGACCAATGTTACCGGATCTCGCAAATTTGCTCGGCTGGTCAAGGAAGAGAACTATGAAGTAGCACTGGAAGTCGCCCGCAACCAGGTTGAAAATGGAGCACAGGTCATCGATATCAACATGGATGAGGGGCTCCTTGATTCGGAAAAGGTGATGAACACCTTCCTTAACATGGCGATGTCTGAGCCTGATATTAGTCATGTTCCCATGATGATCGACTCATCCAAATGGACGGTGATCGAAACTGGGCTTAAGTGCGTTCAAGGGAAATGCGTTGTCAATTCAATCAGTATGAAAGAAGGTGAAGAACCCTTCATAAAACAAGCGCAATTGGCACGGCGTTACGGCGCGGCAGTAATCGTTATGGCCTTTGATGATAAAGGGCAGGCCGATACGCTTGAACGACGCGTAGAAATTTGTAAACGTTCTTACGACATTCTAACGAATCAAGTAGGTTTTCCAGCCCACGATATCATCTTTGACCTTAACATATTCGCCATTGGCACCGGAATCGAGGAACACAATAATTACGGGGTAGACTTTATTGAGGCCACACGTCAAATCAAGGAAGCGATGCCGAATGTTAAAATTAGTGGCGGGGTAAGCAACATTTCGTTTTCGTTCCGTGGGAATAATCCGGTAAGAGAGGCCATCCATTCGGTATTTTTATACCATGCGATTCAAGCGGGAATGGACATGGGCATCGTTAACGCCGGCCAGCTGGAGGTATACCAGGAGATTCCCAACGACCTTAAAGAGCGTGTAGAAGATCTCGTACTTAACCGCCGTTCTGATGCCACCGAACGACTTCTGGAAATTGCAGACTCCGTCAGCGGCAAGGTCAAGAAAAAGGAAGACCAGGAATGGCGACAAAAACCGGTCAACGAAAGATTAGCACATTCCCTCGTAAAAGGCATTACCGATTTTATAATTGAGGATACAGAAGAAGCACGCAAGCAGGCGGACCGTCCGCTGGACGTCATCGAGGGCCCCCTGATGGATGGAATGAATATCGTTGGTGACCTATTCGGTTCGGGAAAAATGTTCCTACCGCAAGTCGTAAAAAGCGCCCGGGTTATGAAAAAGTCGGTGGCCTATTTGGAACCATTTTTCGATGCGGAAAAATCAAAATCAGGCAGACAATCAAAAGGCCGAATCGTTATGGCCACAGTCAAGGGAGATGTACACGATATTGGCAAGAATATTGTGGGGGTTGTTCTGCAATGTAACAACTACGAAGTCATCGATTTAGGCGTTATGGTTCCCTGTGCAAAGATTCTAAAAACAGCCAGGGAGAACAAGTGTGATTTTATCGGTTTAAGTGGACTCATAACACCGTCGTTGGATGAAATGGTTTTCAATGCCAAGGAAATGCAGCGAGAAGGATTTTCAATTCCTCTACTAATCGGAGGCGCGACCACCTCCAAGGTCCACACTGCGGTAAAAATAGCTCCACAGTATGAACACCCAACCATTTATGTCCAGGACGCTTCGCGAGTGATCGGCGTTGCTAGTAAACTATTGAACCCGGAAGCAAAGGAGAATTACGCCAAAGAGATAAGCGAAGAATACGAAGGCATCCGCAGGAGACACAAAGGGAAGCGAAGCGCCAGCCAATCGTTTACAATAACGCAGGCGCGGAACAACAAGTTCAAGGTCGACTGGGGCAACTATTCCCCTCCCCTCCCCTCATTTACCGGGATTAAGTCGTTCGATAATTATCCGATAAAGTCTTTAGTTGAACGAATCGATTGGTCTCCTTTTTTTCACGCATGGGAACTACGGGGCCATTATCCAGAAATTTTGCGTGATAAGACCGTTGGCGAGCATGCGACCGAATTATTTAATCATGCACAGGAAATGCTTCACAAGATCGTTAAGGAAAAATGGCTCACTGCCCGAGCTGTTATCGGGTTGTTCCCTGCGAATATGGTTGCGGACGATGATATCGAAATCTATACCGATGAATCGCGGGTTGAAGTTGCCTGTACTTTTCATTTTCTAAGGCAAGGCATGGAAAAATCCACGGGGAGACCGAATATGTGCCTTGCCGATTTTGTTGCACCAAAAGAAACCGGCCTAAAGGACTATTTGGGAGCCTTCGCCGTGACGACTGGATTAGGGATTGATCCTGTTGTCCAGAAATTCGAGGCTGATCATGATGATTACAATGCTATCCTTTTAAAAGCCCTCGCTGATCGGCTAGCCGAAGCCTTTGCTGAGCATATGCATGAACGGGTTCGTAAGGAGTTCTGGGGTTATGCAAAAGATGAAGACTTAGATAACCACGCACTGATCAAGGAAAATTATCATGGCATCCGCCCTGCTCCAGGGTATCCGGCCTGCCCGGACCATACCGAGAAGGGACCCCTATTTGCCCTGTTGGAGGCGACAAAAAATTCAGGGATTAGCCTAACCGAAAGCTTCGCTATGTTTCCGACAGCGGCTGTCAGTGGCTTCTATTTTTCACATCCGGAGTCACACTATTTCGGTATTGGCAAGATCAATAATGATCAGGTTGTAGACTATGCCAAACGTAAGGGAAATGATGTAGCTATGGTAGAAAGATGGTTGGCATCAATACTTGGATATTAGCCTATCTTGTAAAAAATTTATGGTACTATGCTCATGTATACTTTGCGCGAGAAGAAATTGAAGTTTTTAGGGACGGGATATTAGCTAGGTTTGGCTGTTTTGATTGAGAGATACCGTAGGCGTAGCCTAAGCTACGTTGAAAGCCAATCGTAGTGAGGCAGGTTCCCGATAGGGAGTAGCGTAGCGTCAACTTATCGATTAAAAAACAGTCAAAGATAACTGAAAGACGAAAGCTAAAATTTCAATTTGTCCCCGAGTAAAGTATATTTTGGCGAAACTTGGACGCTGTAAACAACCCAATATAAGCATCACCTTATTTCTGTTTAGACATTACAGATCCCCCAATCCGTTCTGTTATAAAGACTTTGAAGTTACCATACCTCACACCGGGGTTTCTCTTGAGATAACCTCTAGCTGCGAGGAATAAAATTCTAAATCATAATTTTCACAACTCTTACCAGAGGAGAATCGAAATGATGAAGTCAAATTATTATCTTGTTTTCGTCGGAATTCTTATTTTCGTCGGTGTAATAAACCGGGCTGATGCAAGTAAAGATGTCATCGTAAAACAAGTTGAGAAAAGTTTTAAAGAGGATGTGTTTTTCGAATTGTATCCGGACAAGTCAATATGGGAAAACGCAGACAAACGCCAGGAGAATATTTTAGGGACGGACCTTAAGTTGCTTGAGGAGACGGCAAAAAAGATCGGCCAGCCTCCTGAAACTGACAACTCAACATTGTATATCAAGGAAAGCATGTTTCGGGTAGACAGCGAGTCATCTTCTGGCGAAAAGATGACGGTGATCCTTCGTAAGGACAAGGGCATGATGTATCAGATTGACTGGAAAACAAAGAAAGTACATAAAATGTCAATGGACAAGATGAAAGAGATGCAGAAAACTGCCCAAAAAAAGGTAGAAGACATCAAGAAAAACATTCCTCCTGGTTTAGAAGGAATGCTTGCCCAGCTACCAAAAGAACAACAAGAAGCCATCCAACAAGCAATGGGCTCGCAAGGCTATTCGACTCCGGAAGGATTGGGTGAACAGAAGAAACCAACTCTCACCGAAACAGGGAACAAGAAAGACATTAAAAAATTTTTAGAATGCGTTGAATTCAGATCTGTCGATGAAAATGAAACTACTATAATCTGGGCCCACAGCGGAAAAGCGCGAGTATCGAAAATATTTCATAAGACCTCTAAGAATTTTAAAGATAGCTTAGGGATGGATGAGAATGAAATAGATCCCCTCGAACTGTTGCCCAAAGATAAATTTCCCGTTCTCATTTTATCTTATAGAGAAAACATGATGTCCAGTAGTATTGATTTTGAGACCAACGAAATTTTATCCGTTGAGGAAACCGAGATCCCCTTAAACACATTTGAAGCCTATAATGACCCTGAACTCAGCGAAAGCACCGAAATGGAATTAATGGAAATGAAATAGGCTTCTTTTATTTTAGATCTTAGATCGCAGATTTTAGATTGAAGAAAGTCCGGATTCACAGTTGAAGACCGGATGAACTAACCAGACGAGATACCCCTCTATTTTTCAGGTTCATCAGGAAGGCAAATGCCGAGTTCTTCCAATTGGTTTTGATCGACGTCACTCGGTGAATCCGTTAAAAGGCAAGAGGATTTTGTGGTTTTGGGAAATGCAATCACGTCCCGAATCGAAGATGCACCAGTTAGCAACATAACCAGGCGATCAAAACCAATGGCCAGACCGCCGTGAGGGGGCGCGCCATAAGATAAGGCTTCAATAAGGTGTCCAAATCGAGATTTGATCTCCGATTCTGAAATTTTCAACAATTCAAACACTCTTTTTTGCAGATCCGGATTGTGGATACGAATACTGCCGCCACCAATTTCAACACCATTTAGAACAACATCATAAGCCTGAGCCCGTACTGAAAGTGGATCGACTTCCAGTTGCTCCAAATCCTCGGTGATCGGGCTGGTAAAGGGATGATGGATTGGGATACAACGGTCTTCCTCTTCATCATATTCAAAGAGAGGAAATTCATGAACCCAGAGAAAACTATACTTGTCTTTGGGAATTAGTCCTTGTGTCTGGGCGATTTCTAACCGTAATCGCCCGAGGGCAGTAGTCGCGATAGACCGTTTATCCGCTACTATAAGGATAACGTCACCGGCTTCGGCGTTGAAATGAGCAGTGGCATCATCTAATTCTTTTTCACTCAGAAACTTGGTGATGGGAGATTTTATTTCTCGATTCTCGCCGACCTTTAGCCAGACAAGGCCTTTTGCTTTCATCAATTTTGCGATCTCATTCCATTCATCCAGCTTCTTGCGCGAGGCCACCGATGCTATGTCTTTAACGTTAATCCCCATAACAACGCCACCGCCAGAGATAACATCGTTAAAAATTTTGAAACCGGAACCTTTGAATAAGTGGCTTACATCATTCAAATACATCTCGAAGCGGGTGTCGGGCCTATCGGAGCCGTACTTTCCCATCGCCTCTTTGTAGGTTAACCGCGGAAATGGCCGAGGAAGTTCAATTCCCTTTATTTCGCACATAATTTTAGCAAGTAGCCCTTCAACGATTTCGTAAAGGTCTTCCTGCGTAACGAAGGACATTTCCACATCGATTTGTGTAAATTCAGGTTGCCTATCCGCCCGCAAGTCTTCGTCACGAAAACAATGAGCAATTTGAAAATAACGCTCAACTCCGCCCACCATAAGTATTTGTTTATACTGCTGAGGTGCTTGAGGCAAAGCAAAGAACTTACCGGGAAAAACTCGGCTGGGAACCAAATAATCCCTGGCTCCTTCTGGAGTGCTTTTACTTAAGACCGGTGTTTCCACTTCGATAAAATCTTTACTATCAAAGAAGTCGCGAATCGTTTTTGCGATTCGGTGACGGAGTCTGAGGTTGCTTCCAAGACGCGTCTTACGCATCTCCAAGTATCGGTACTTTAGCCGCAAATCCTCGCCCGTTTTCGTATCGTCGAGATGGTAGGGTAATGCTCTGCATTTGTTTTCAATGACTAAGCCGTTAACCTCGATCTCTATTTCACCAGTACTAATTTTGGCATTAACCATTTCCTTGGGCCTGAGGGTGACAATACCTTGCGCGGTAACAACCCATTCTTCTCGCACCTGTCGATAGTTATCAGCCAATTCCGATGCTGTTTCGGGATTGATCATAAGTTGGGTAATTCCATCCTTATCACGCAGGTCGATAAAAACCAGGCCTCCGAGATCGCGTCGACTATTCACCCAGCCGCTTAAGATAACCTTTTCATCTACATTCGCGCGCGTTAAGGAACCGCAAGAGTGGGTCCGTTTTTTCATATTTTTTTCCTGGTTAACTAATGGTAATTTTTGTATCCCTTTTGAGAAAGGTTCTGATATTTTTGTATGTTAATCCTTTTACCCCACAGGGGTTACATATTCTAGCCCAGGGTAACACCCTGGGTCATGAGAGATTTCCCATTCGCCAGTTGGGGCGGGGAGGACTATTGGACAACTTGTCCCGGGGTGATTACTCTGGGCTAATTTATGTAACCTTTTCAGGGTAATTAAAAGCTTCAATTTGGTCCCGCACAAACTATAACACCTTTGAAATCTGATTAATAATATCCGCTGTTGGGATTTCGAATTGTTCCGAATTCTGCATGTCCTTACAGATAACAATGCCATTTTGGAGTTCGTTCTCACCACGGATCAAGGCAAGCCGGCTTTTAACTTTATTTGCCGATCGCATTTGAGCTTTCAATCCACGGCCTTGCAAATCCATTAACACCGCAAAACCGTTCTGTCGAAGTTCAGCCGCGAGTTTCATATTCTCATCTTTTGCCTGCTGGCCAAGACTGACCAAATAAAGATCGATCTTGGTTACACTAGGGGATGTGGAAGCGTGCTTTTCAAGACTTATTAGCAAGCGTTCCATACCAGCCGCGAAACCGACTCCACAAACAGGCTGTTTTTGGCCCGGGAAAAGAATTTCATATCGCCCGCCACCGGCGACCGCGTCCTGAGCTCCGATTTCCTTACAGGTGATTTCAAACACCGTGTGGGCATAGTAATCCAGCCCACGTACTAAGCGAGGGTCAATGGTCGGCTTGATGCCCAAAGATTCTAATCCGCCACAAACTTTTTCAAAGTATTTTTTGCTCGAGACTTTCAGAAGATCAATAACGCCCGGCGCTGTCGAGATTGATGTTTTACAAGCTTCGTTCTTGCAGTCTAAAATTCTCCAGACATTGGTGTTTATGCGCCGTTGGCAGTCTTGACACATCAAGCCTATTTTTGACTGGAAGTATTCCCTTAAGACCTTAGAAATTTGTTCTCTTTCTTCCAATTCGCCGCGGCTATTTAATAGAAGTTCATACTCTTCTATACCAATACGTTTGAGAAATTGAATTAACATGAAAATACATTCAACATCGACCTCCGGCAATACGGTGCCGACGCACTCCGCGCCAATCTGGTGAAATTGCCGCCTGCGGCCGGCTGCAGGCCGTTCACCGCGAAACATGGGGCCGATATAGTAAACCCGCTGTTCCTCATGACGAGCCTCTCCTGCATTGACGAGTGCCCGCAGAATCCCGGCTGTCCCCTCCGGTCTTAAGGTGATACTACGCCCGCCCCGATCGGTAAAGGTGTACATCTCTTTACAAACAATATCGGTTTCATCCCCGATTGATCGCCTGAAAACATCGGTACGTTCGAAAATAGGCGTTCTAAGTTCGCCATATCCATATTTCGTAAAGGTATCGTGGGCATACCGTTCTAAGAATTGCCACCGATCAACTTCACCGGGGAAGATATCCGCTGTTCCTGGTATCGGTTCTGTCGCTTTTGTCATCTTTTCAACTCTACTCGCAAATAAATTTATTGTCGTTCGATACTAGCCTAAACTTAATCGATTAGCAAACGCATTCAACCTAATTTCGCTGATTCCGGGTGAATGAAGCTCCCAAAACTCAGACACTATTCTGAATCATAATATGACTGATCATACAGCCTGAAGGCTGAACTCCAAAGGCTTCGAATTCAACCGTTAATCGCGAAGTTTTTGGAGTTCACGCTTTAGCGTGCGAGTTCGTAGGTCCCGCTGACTTCACCCTAAAGAATGAACTCAATAATAGCGCGAGATATAAATTATAACACATTTAATTTTAAGAGTTAACCTTGTGAGTTGAAGCCAATGCGCCCAGGGGCGGGAGAGATTAGAGGACAAGCGCCTACCCGTGTGCGCAGATTTTACCCAAATTCTAAATTTATTTCAACTGGCTCTCGATCTCGGGAAGTGCTTCTCTTTTGGCCGGATTTTCCAGGATTTCGATAATCCGTAAAAGTAGTCTCTTCATGCTATCCAGAACTCCCCTGATTGTACTTAAAAGAGGAGCAGTCAAAAATTGCCAATTGAATTCCGTGATGGCAAGGCATAAA